>JASXTE010000726.1:0-27041 GCA_030280995.1 Hemileia vastatrix | reverse complement strand
GATGGGAAGTAGAAAGTTTCAGATCACAACCACAAACATCCATCAGAGACATCCAAAATTCAGAGGTAAATTTAGGGTCTCTGTCAGAGATTATGGCTTTAGGAAAACCAGAAGTATTAAACATATGAGACCACCATAAGAAAGCTATTTCTTTAGTGGAAACATCCTTGTGAGTAGGGATAAATTTACACATTTTAGTGAATCTATCCACAATAACCCAACAAGAGTTATAACTGTCTTTTCCAGCAATTGGTAATCCTGTTAGAAAATCCATGTTTATTATTTGCCATGGTGAATCAGGAGGTTCAATATGTTGCATTAATCCTGCTCTTTTACAAGTCAATCATTTTGATTTTTGGCAAGAATCACAAGATTCAACATATAATTTGGTGTCTTCAGACATATTAACCCACCAAGCAGTGTTCTTAATTCTGATCATTGTTTTTTCAAGATCAAAATGTCCAGCTAATATGTCATAATGACAAATTTTCAAGATGATTTCTCTCATAGAAGGAGGAATAACAATAACATTACTCAACTTTCTTCTATAATATAGATATCCTTCATCAATTGAAAATTTACCTTTTTCCAAAGCCTTCTGGTACTTTGGTGGAAGGGTTTTAATTAATGCTTGTATTGAAGCATTCTTTGGATCATTTAATATGGTGCATAACTTTTTCAAGTCATTGTCCTTATCATATGAATCCAGAATAAGCTGTAATAGCTCTTCCTCCATATCAACCACATATATCCCATGTATATGAATAATTTCATCCTCGGGGTCATAAGCAGGATTAGAGTCATTATTTGGTAAAGGTAACCTAGATAACATATCCACATTTGAGTGAACAATACCAGACCTATGAATAATTGTCATTCTCCCTCTGTATTCTTGAACAGCCCACTGCCATCTGAACATATGTCTGTTTGGTGTTCACAAGTTCAAAAGGGATTTAACTGCACTGCAGTCATTGACAAGTTCAAATTTCTGGTCATCTAGGTAATAATGAAGCTTTTCTAGAGCCCACACTACAGCTAAACATTCCAATTGAGTAGCACCATATTTTAATTCACTATTTCTCAAGGTTCTTGAAATATAACAAATTACTACTTCTGAAACTTTATCATTTATCACTTGTTTTTGATGGAGGGCAGCACCCAGACCAATGAAACTGGCATCAGTGTACAAAACAAATGGTTGATTAAAGTCAGGTAAAGCAATAATTGGTGCTGACATCAAACAGTGTTTCATAGTGTCAAAAGCTCTTTGTCTTTCACTATTCCAGACAAAGGCAACAACCTTTCTAGTTAATTGGGTAAGGGGTAAAGCTATAACTTGGTAATTTTTAATATACTGTCTATAGTATCCACACATACCCAAAAAACTCTGGAGCTCTCTAACTGTAGTAGGAGCCTTCACCTGTTGTATGGCTGCCACTTTGTTTTGGTCAACACATATCTGTAATCCTGAATCAACATGACCAAGAACTTTTTAAGAATGAAAACCAAATTTAAATTTATTCAAGGCAAGTGTCATATTTATTTCATCCATTTTCTGGAACACTTTACACAGGTGGTTAAGATGGTCCTCAAATGTTTTTGAGAATATAATGATATCATCAATATAAACCATCAGCCATCCTTCAATTATCTCTTGATGGAATGTGCTATCCATGACTTTTTGGAAAACTGAAGGGGCATTTTTAGGGCCAAATGGCATCCTAACATACTTATAAATACCCATATGAGTAGCAATCATCTGAAAATTCTGAGAATTTTTCTCAACAGGTACCTGGTGATATCCCTTGTTACCATCCAAACAGCTGATATATTTAGCACCTGGTAAAGTAGCATGTATAGAGCTAGTTCTAGGTAAAGGATAGATATCATCAACAGTATAAGTATTTAGTGCTCTATAATCACCAAATAACCTGGCTTTATCTTTCTCATAAGAAATTAGGACAGGTGAGATAACACAATATTTAGGTGTTTCAACTATCTTTTCAATAATAGGGGGTGTCAGTTCTGGCAAATCCGCACTTACAAATCCGCACTTAAATTTGACCAAATCCGCACTTAAATAAGTGCGGATTTCCAAAACACACTAGCCCCAATACTGGTGGATTTCAAAATGAAATAAGTCACTTATTTCACTCAAATCCGCACTTTCTCAACCAAAAGTGCTGATTTCACCATCAAGTCCCATTTCACTGATTTGTCAGCATCATCCCATTCATACGCAGCACTCCGCAGAATAACACTTCATAACTCAAAACATCGTACATCACTTACATCTTCATATCATATCATATAAGAGTTATGCCTTCCTCACTTTCAAATCGTGATAAATTACATAAAGCAATGACTTTCATGGCTCTTGAACTGCTCTTGGACTCTGATTGCGATTCTGATTCTGATCTAGAAGAAGATTTTGTCTTTTTATCAAAAATGGCCACGAAACGTTACCTTCTTCCCAGAAAGCCTCAAGTACTTCATACCCCCAAGTACACCATCCAAACACTTCTTAACCTATCTACACCCAGTTTTAGACAGCTGTTCAGGACTTCTCAGGAATGTTTCCTTAAATTGCTTGAGCTTATTCAGGATCATCCCATATTTCACAATAATTCTCAAAAAGAACAACGACATCCTTCAATTCAATTGGCCATCACACTATGTCGTTTGGGTTCAAATGGTAATGGAGCCGCTTTGAAACGTTTAGAAAATGTCTTTGATTTAGGGTATGGTTCAGTTAACACTTATACCAAACGATGTATCACTGCCATCAACTCCTTGGAATCTCAACTTCTCACCTGGCCAACAAAAATGAAATCGCATATTTTCAGCAAACGCATATTTTTTCAGTCACTCTCTTTTTTTTCTTCACTCATATCCGTTTTCTCCTCTCTTCCTACATCACTCAATCAATTTCACTTATATTTCTTTTTTCTCAACTCATCTCTCCAGGTAAGTCATTTTATTCTTTTTAAACAGAGTGTGAAAATAGGAGGATGAACTCTGTTCTTCGGGCGAAGAACAGAGTTCACTTCCATTCACTTATATTTCTTTTTTCTCAACTCATCTCTCCAGGTAAGTCATTTTATTCTTTTTAAACAGAGTGTGAAAATAGGAGGATGAACTCTGTTCTTCGGGCGAAGAGCAGAGTTCACTTCCATTCACTTATATTTCTTTTTTCTCAACTCATCTCTCCAGGTAAGTCATTTTATTCTTTTTAAACAGAGTGTGAAAATAGGAGGATGAACTCTGTTCTTCGGGCGAAGAACAGAGTTCACTTCCATAAAATATTAGCTGAAAATGTAAAATTATTGTTTTTCCATCAAAGAAAATTCTTTAAAATTTTTTGTATTATTACATGATTGAGTTCTAATGCAGCGAGCATGTTGTTAGAGCATTATTGCCCCTCTTAGTAACTCAATCAAGTAATATATACAAAAAAATAACCAAATATTTAATATTCTTCCATAAATTTTTAATAAATAAATATGATATTTCAATTTATGAAATTAAAGTAATGGGCCCACGACCTTGTGTTGTATAAATGGTAATCATGATAACATTAATTTGTTTCATGGGGTTCCTCTAGCCTATACCTGTGGAAAGTCCCAAACCTAGTTTCTAGACTTGATCTGCATTTTGGCTTAAGGAATTGTCATTACTTTAAAAGTAGTATACTTGACATATCTTATTTATATATTAATTAATTTATGTAATTATATTAAATTTTGATGACTTTCACCCTTTACTTCAATAAAATGCAGGGGAGGGTATTGCCAATTTTTTAAATCTGACATGTGAAATTGATGACTTAGAAAAATTTGGTGGTACCCACCCCTTGTTTCAATAAAATGCAGGGGAGGGTATTGCCAATGTTTTAAATCTGACATGTGAAATTGATGACTTAGAAAAATTTGGTGGTACCCACCCCTTGTTTCAATAAAATGCAGGGGAGGGCATTGCCAATTTTTTAAATCTGACATGTGAAATTGATGACTTAGAAAAATTTAGATAAGCAAACTTATTGACTAGCAAGTAAAGATAGAAAATTTTTATTATACATTCAAATTTTTGTCAAAAATAACGTACTATATTCTTTTCCTTTTATAAGTCAGCATATAAGAAAATATTACCAAAATTAAATTAACTAGAAAAACAATTTATCAATTGAAAAGGTCAAGTAATTTTTTAATGTCCTCATAAGATTGGCCATTTTTAACACATTCCATAATGAAATCTTTTTTTTTAAAACTCTCTTGTTTTTCCAATTCACAAGTAGCCATTTCTCTTTGAAATTGACGGTCATTTACTCTTTCCATCTGCTCTACCTCAAATTTTTTTTCTTCCAAATCTAAGGCTTGCTGATCTTTCCTTAGCATATGATCAAACTTCATCTTCTCAAAGTCAAGGGCATTATTTGCAATAGTTGATTTCGCTGAGAAAATTAAATTGAAATAAATAAATAAATGAGTTAATGATTAAGATATATAGTAAACAAAACTTACTTATATCTTGATCTTCTTCAAGTAAAGGTGTGTTGGGAGGATTATAGGAAGGTTTGGATCCAGAGGGTATATGCTTAGTAGTATCGTGTAGAAACCAAGGGTTTACATCAACTCGGGTGCCAAAAAGATTATCCATTTCCTCATAGAAAGGACACATGACATTGAGCTTTTTGGAAACAGTAGTAGTTCCAATCTCCAAATCATCATCGTCAATACCAAATCCAGTTTCATTTGCAGCATGATGAGCCTTTTTATATTTTGATTGGTAACTCTTAAATCTCTCCTTCATTTGTTTAGGATTGATATCGATTCTCTCCCTTGTTTTCTTCCTTACTTCATTGGCCATCAATAAGTAGCCATTAACCTTTGAAGAAGGTGGACATCCAATACGAGTGGACTTTTCACATCCAAAACATGCTTCAAAATTTTATTTTATTTTAAGGAAGTTGATTATGATGAGATAATCATCCTTTTTAAGCTGACCTGAACCTGACTTTGATTTTTCAGGTGTAGGGCTTGCTTTACGAGGGGACTTTTGTGACGAAGCAGATTTTTGAGTTACCTTTTGAGATTTGGAATGTCTGGGAGGCATTATGAAACTGGCACATAACAAGAAAAAAGATTAAAAAGTAGAAGAAATAAGTAAAAAAGAATGTAAACATGCCTGGTCAAAATATTGAAAATGTCAGGAAGGGGTGTGTGCCGAGGATTGATGGGTAGGTAGCGAGGAAGGTCAGTGTGTCACATGTGACAGGGATGGGGTAAGAAAGGAAGGGATGTTTTGTGGCCAAAATGTGGTTGTGAAAAAAAACGGGAAAAAAGTGCTGATTTGAGGTCATAACTGACACCCTTTTTTGAAATAAGTGACTTTTTTGCAAAATTTAAGTGCTGATTTGTAAGTGCTGATTTGGTTTGAAATCCGCACTTAATTTAAGTGCGGATTTGCCAGAACTGACACCCCCTAATATTCATTTTTAAAAGGGCAGAGATATTGTCTTCAATATCTTTTCTCTTTGTGGGAGAAGCAGGATAAGGCTTCTTCTTTAAACTAGGTGGTATATCAGTTAATGGACAAGACAATGAAAGTTTCATTTCTTCTTTAACTAAACCCAGTTCATGTGACCCATGAGCAAAGGCCATAGGAAAAGACTTTATCAAGTTAATGATAGAATCTTTATCCTCACCAGAAAGTTGTTCTCCAAAAGAAGCATTGTCAATTTCAGACATAAGGGCATGCATTTCTTTTGTAGATCTTCCTTTATATTGAACCACAGAATTACATGTGTTCAATTCTGGCTTTAATAATTTTTTAGGGGAGGAAATCTTAAATTTTCTCTTCCCATTCATCCCCATTGTGAAACATTAGTTTGAAGGATCCAATTTTATGCCATACTTGGTTAAAATATCATTCCCTACAATAAACCAATTGCTCAAGTTATCATTTTTCATGACAAAAAATGATAAATAGCTCTTACAAAACCATGGTTATATTTAAAAAACACTGTGGCTTTGTATTTACCAATGGGGGACAAAACAGAGCCATACCCTCTTCAATTTTTAGAAATGATAGGCATCAGTTTTTATTTATAGTCTTGATCTACTGAAGCAAATGCTCTTTCAGATACTACACTTCCTCCAGCTCCAGAATCCAGAACAACTTCAATGCTGGTTCCATTGATCAAGACTGGTGTCTTGATAGGGGCAATAACAATTGAGCTATCCTCAATGTTCTTTATGATCTCAGCATTTTCAACTGTAGATAAAACATTATTATTAATATCAATAGTATTTAAATAATGGATATCCTCTTCCAGAATCAAGATTTCTTGTTGAGATTCATATGAAATATTGCTGGCACAATCACTTGAAGTATCATCCAGTGCTACTGTGTCATCAGCATGCTCCTCTGTTTGTTCTACAAGATTTATCTTCTTGTCACAAACATGGCCCTTCTGCCAAGGTTTGTTGCACTTGAAACAAGTGTTTGTTGTGTACTTTTTAGGTGCAACAGGGGCAGAAGGCTTCCCAACCTTTTCCAGAGGATTCTGTTGAAAAGTTGAGGGTTTTTCCCAAGTGGTTCTAGGAATGAATCTTCTTGCATCATACTTGTTGTTTAGAAGAATCTCATTACAAGTATTGATGAAAGAAGAAGGTTCTCTGGTGAACTCAGTCCTAGCCACTATCAAGTCTATCAAAGACATTGGTAATTTATAGAGGATCCTGTCCTTCCATAACTCAAACTCCATCTTTGGGTCCATAGCTCTTAAGATTTTAACAAGTTTCATTAAGAACTCAATAGGTTTATCAGTAGAAGAACTATATTTAGTTTCCTCATACTGCCTTTGTTGAGCCATTCTAAACTTGGAGCCCCCAAATTGTGCTTTAATTAATTTCTTCGAATCTTCCCATGAGTAATCATTCCCATCTAATAGGACATATTCATACCACATAAGGGCTACATTGGTAAATAAAGAAATTAACTTAGACACAACTTCCTCATCTGGGAGTTTGTAAGAGTTTTTCAAGTTATCAATTCTGCTAATAAATTGTTGCCAATCAGAAGAAGAATCACCATCAAATGTTGGATATTGGTCAAGTTTTGGACAATTATTTTTATTTGAAGGAGTTTCATTAGTACTAGCTTGTTTCTGAGTAAGAAGCAGCTATAACTTCTCCAATTGGGCTGTAATCTCATTGTTTAATCCTTCTGTTGAAGATCCTGGTGCATCATCAATTTTGATGGAAACTCAGTGGTATCAACAGCTATTTCTGGATCTATTTTTATTTTAGATGAACTAGCCACAGGTAATATTTGAGCATCCTGAACTATATGTTCCTTCACAGAAATTTCATGCAACAATGAATTCAATTTTTCTTCAATGGTTGTTAGTCTTGTTTTCATTCTTGGAAGACTAGATAAACTCTCATTGATAGTTGCAAAAGATAACTGGTTTTTATTTTGAAAAGATGAATAATGGTCATTCAATCTCTTCAGATTCATCTTATCTATCTCCAGCTCTTCACAATAGATAGATACAGTATCTTTTAACTTAGATTAATCATTTTTGATATTTTGCCACAAATCAACCTTCTTTTCATGAGTTGCCTTTTAGTTAAACAAATCATCAGAAACTTTCTGCAATTCACTCCTTAAGGATTGATACCCTTGCTCAGTTAATAAACTATTAAACTTCTGAGTTAATTGCATATTGTTCATAATATGATTCTGCTTTGCAATAATATCTCTCAAGTACTCATCATTAATCTTTGCTACATCTGGAGTGTTTCTCAATAAGGAAACTGAGTAACTTTCCAGACTCTCATAGAACTCAGGGTCAAGAGTTTCATCAATCACAGCCATATCAGGGTTAATCATTGAAGTAGAAATTAAAAGTAAAGGATTAGATACATGAGTGATTTGTCTACTACTCCCAGCCTCTACTGGTCTCAAGGTTTCATCTTCCCATCCAGATTTACCTGAAGGAACAGAATCAGCTACAAGAAATGGCACTTGAGAATCAATAGAGGGGCTTACCAAGGTTTGCTGGGTATTACCATATTGGGCTTCCTTCTTCTTTTGCCTCCTTGATAGGGGTGAGGAGGTGTGGGGTTGACCTGGGTGGGTCTTGACAGACCTGCCTGAGTCAACTGATGCTGGTTTTGAGACAGGTTGTCCCACTGGGTGTTTAACCAGTCGCACTGCCACTTTGCCACTTCCACCTTCTCCTCCTGGGACTGGGGGGAAGAGGTTTCTTCTTCTCTTGAAGAAGGGTATCTATTTTTCTTACCTTCTCTTCCAGAGCATTTACCCTTGCCTTTAGTTTCAAATTTTCTGCCTTTAACTCCTTTATGTGAGATGACAGGTTCTTTACTTGTTGGGGCAGTGGCCTCTTTTTTATTTTGAAGCCTTTTGGAAGTTCTTCTTGTGGGTTTACCACAGGCTTCTGATCCTGAGGTTTGTCTACTAGGACCTCCACTTCTTCTATCTCCACATCCTGTTTGGGGCAAGGATTTATTAATCTGAGAAATTCTTTTTGTTAAAGGAGAGCTTACAGAAGTAGGCTCATCATAGTCAATCAAGTCAAGTTCCTCTTCACGTGCAGAAGAGCTACTTTGGTCATTCATTTTAAGCTTTAACTGAAATGAAGAAAAGAGACAATAGATGAATTAGTTTTTTATTTTTAATTTTTATTTAACAGAAATAAAATAAAAATAATAATAATAAATTTTTTTAGGATAAAAATCAACTAAATAAAATTAATTTATTAATTCAAAAATAATTTTAAAACCAGGATTATAATATAATCAACTGAAGAAATAAATTAAAATTAATTAATAATTATTATTTTCAGGATTTAAATCAACTAAATAATTACCAGGACTTAATGTCAACTGAAGTAATCAAATATGAGTTTTATTAATTAAAAAAATTTATTGAACTACCAGGACTCAAGGTCAACTGAAGTAATTAAATATGAATTATCTATTAATTAAAAAAAATATTATTGTCAGGAAAATTTGTCAACTGGAACAATTAAAATTTAAATTAATCAGGACAAATGTCAACTGAAAAATTATAATAATTAATATTAAAATATAATTATTTTATTACTTCTGGGACTAAGAACACTTATTGCTCTATTATGGTCAACCAGGAAAAAATAATAAAAATATAATAATAAAAATAAATTCCAAATTACCAGACACCTCCCCCTGTAAAATGAGCAAATTAATGCCACTTACAGAGTGCTGAGTAAAAGGAAATACGTAGCAGATGAAGAGTGAAGAGTAACCCACAAATAGTAATATCAATAATTACCATGATATATACGACATTTAGTCAGTATATGAACCTAAGTTTTGGAGCGCGGTTTGATTCCCGTTTGCAGCAAAAACTTTTGTCACGTGACGTATGACATTTGTTGTTTTCTTGCCTCTCTTGTCCTTTACAGGTACTTGTACACCGATGGTCCCTTCGATTACACCTCAATTAACGTTGTGCCGTCGATATTTCGGAAAGGTTCCCAATTGTCAAGGTCCCCTTTTGGTCTAGAAGATTTGGTACGGGGTTTTTACGAGGATTTAACGGATTATAATGGAGTCTCAACAAGTGGTACATATTTCTTTATCAAAGTGATTTAATTACTCAAATAAAAGAGGTAGATTTAAAATATTGATATAATTTATAGATCAGAGTTACGTTATTGTAAATACTAATTTTATAAAATTTAAGAATAAGTTTTATGTTTGTAATTATAATAAAAAGATGTAGTAAAGGAATGACAAAAAAGCACAACAAGGAGGGGCCTTTTATAGGCAAAATGTGAGAAAAAAAAACACGGGATTAATATCTCCTAATACAAGAGTATGAGAGGGAAAAGTTAAATAAAAGAAAGTATGTGAATTAATAGAATCTATACTAAATAGAGCATCAAGGAAGATATCAGTATTATTTGAAATAAAACTTAAGTTTCTCTTGATTGTCACATTTAATACTAAACATTTGATTTTAAAATACAGATTCAACGGTATTTACATTTCTTAATAAAAGAATTTGAAATTTTTTAGAATTTTTAATTATTTTTTAATACTAATTTTATTCCTACTCCTCTGTATGATTGATCACCGGTATTAGGGAATAAAATATGTATGGGACAGGTACTTATTATCTTTTATTAATTATCTACCTTTCTTAATGTACTTAACTAGTTATTTTTAAGTAATACATAAGTAGTTTAAATAATTAATTATTTTATTAATAAGTATTAAAAAGGCGTGGCTTCACTTCAGTAAGATAATCAATTATTTTACTGGGTGAGTCTAGTAGCCTGGCTGACAAGGACTATGTACTTAGTTATGTGTGTGAATGTATATAGTCTGTAGTCGCGGCGTCCCCTGTTCGGTTATTTCCGGAGTTCTACAGGCTGACACAATGCTACAAGACCATCTCACCCCTCAGCATGTGACCTGTGCAGTAGACTTGCAATGAGGCTGAGCAAATGTTTAAAATGTTTTCCATGAATGGTCTTGAGCTAAAAAATAAAAAAAATAAAAGCAAAAAAACTGAAAAATAAATAAACTGCAAAATAAATAAAGTGTGAGTACTCAATTGAAAAACAAGAAAAGAAAATGACGTCACCAGCTGTAGAATAGGCGCCTGTACTGTCCAATTAGGAAGTCCCTTAATACATACATGGTAATACTACAGCGTAGTGGAAGCCTAACAAAGACAACATCCAGTAGTGGTTTTCTATAGCATTGTTTTTATATTTTTACGAGCCTGCTACCCGTCTGCGATGCAGACGGTCAGCAGCCTCGTATATTTTTATTTCTGACACTTTCCCTAACATGCACCACAAAAAAACACCTGGCACCTGTTAGCAGGTGCCAATCCCTCAATCCATTTGTGGCTCAAGAATAACTCAGAGTTGATGCCACACGAGCTGGCATGCTTAGTGTCCAGTGCGCAGTTTTCCCAGAAAAATTACAGCTAAGCTAGAACTGAATTAAATCAAAGATCGGGATTGGGACCTGTTATCAGGTGCCCACATTTTTTTTCTGGCGATAGGAGCATGAAGAAGGGAAACCCATAAATTTAGCTAAATACAAGTAATAGGAGGCACAGGAGCAGAGGGAGCTGGGCAAATAATCGGGAAAACAAGTGTAGAAACTATGGAGTAAGGGGTAAGTTGTTGGAAAATCTGTTGGGGTTGCTATAACATATAAAATCCCCCTTGCATGCGCAGACCATGCCCTAGATTATAAAATTAATGTTATAAATTTTGCCCGAGCAGGAACGATGGCATGTGTAAAAGATGTTCTAAAGTCATTCATATTTTCATAACATTGAATTCCACCAAACCTAGATTATTTCCACCAATTTGAACCACGGGGATGAAGTAGAGAATCGTCACCGGGCTGGTCTTGAATCACACTTGAAGAAAATAAATAAGACATTTCTTAATGAGAGAATATCAAACGCTCGGTTGGCGAATTGATTTGAACGTCTTTGACTTTGATGGAGTGATGGAGAAGAGTGAACAAATTGAGCGCCCTGTTATAGTGAAGCAAGGAACACCAACATTTAATCAACCTGCAGAGAGCAAGATAACACGGCTTTTGATCCGTGGCACAGCCAATCATTCCAGAATTACCTTTACTTGTTTGGGTATCTAAAGGTTCTCCTTGCCGAACACAATTGGCACTAAATAAGCATATATATATATATTTATATATATATTGGACTTTAATTTTCCCTGTCTGTTTCTCCGGCATTTTTAATAGTCTATCCTCAGATTATATTTTGTTGTCAATATCAATTTGAGCAAGCAATCTGCCGTCTTAAGAACCTGTGAGAGGGAATCAGTTTTGTACCTATTCTTCCTCCTCGTTCACACGTGCTCTTTTCTGGTCGTAAAATCTCATGCAAGCCTTTCAATCATAAAAATTACCAGCAAAAAATACGATTCCGAAGGGTTACCCATGTTTGATTGTGTATTGGTCCTTGCTATTTTGAGTAGCCTCGGCTCTTTTGTCGCCTGTGGTCAAAATTCGACATCTAGCTCAAATGGCACTCCCAAGGTTGCTCATGAAGTAAAGGATGTTACGGTTCAGGCGAGTAGATTTTTTCTCCTTATTTAAAGGAACTTGAATTTTCCATCTCAACCAATCGAATGAAAATGTTGGCTAACCAAAAAAAAAAAAACACCATTTTCTTAATCATTCTCCTCTACTTCATTAGCTTTTCCAATGGCCTCACAAGGATGTGGCAAAAGAATGCGAAACCCATTTATCGAAAGCAGGTTTCAAATATGTGCAAATATCACCACCTCAAGAGCACATCACTGGCCCAGAATGGTGGACAGATTATCAACCCGTATCATATCAACTAACTTCACACCGGGGTACAGAGGCTGAGTTTATTGATATGGTGCAAAGATGCAAAAAGGTTGGAGTAGGAGTGTTGGTTGATGTGTAAGTAGTCTGTTAGGATTGATAAAACACATTACTCAAGGTAGTTTTTCTTTTCTGGCTGTTAGAGTCTTAAACCACATGGCAGGTGCAACAAGCGCTCCATCAGGTCGCGTCGGAATTTCAGGCCATCGGTTTACTCACTATGAATATCCTGGTGTAAGGATTATTTCAGTAGTGATGATCTCAAGAAAAGGAGCCAAGTTCTAATGTTACTCTTGAGCAATTTCAACATCTCCCCCATACAATCAGCTCTTCTCCTACTCCGATTTTCACCATTGTCAGTGAAAATTTTGAGACAGCCTCTCCACATGGCATCAACTTGACTAATTTGTCCTTCACATCCGAGTTTAATAGGTGGCCGCAACGGAAATGACGTGATAAGAAATTACAGCGATCGATATGAGTAAGTTGAATTTGCTGCACGAATTTCAAGGTTTTGTATTTCAATATGTATTGTATGGTATGAAATATTTAAGATCACATGCAAACAATATTTTGTGCGGTGTAGGGTTCAAAATTGTGAATTACTAGGACTTGCCGATTTATCAAGTTCTTCCAAAAAGGTACAACAAATCCAATCGAGTTATCTGACTCGCCTATTGGACATCGGGGTTTCTGGATTTCGCATAGATGCTGCCACGCACATCGCAGCTAGCGACCTCGCTGCAATTTTGAGACCTGCTCATCAGGTTACTTCGAATGCTCCACATCCAAACAAGATAAAAGTAGTGCAGGAGGTGTTCTCTGGGCGTAATGATTCAATTCAACTTGAGGAATGTATGAGGACTGGTTGATAATTTATCCAATAGAATAACACTTATTCTATATGGATTTATAGATATAAACACTGGCCAAGTTCATATATTTCAGGCTGCCTACGACTTGAAAAGGATGTTTGAGGTATATACTGCATTTTACTATTTTTTATACACTGGAGTTGACTGACCACTTAATTCTATATTTTCAATTTTACCTTTTTAGAGTGATGGGATTGCAAGTCTACTTCAGGTATGATAATGAATTGTTTAACCAAGAAAATGATGTTTCCTGAAATCTGTACTTTACAGCCTATACCTTGGGGCGTTGGATGGGGGCATGGGTATCGGTTTTTTCGCAGCTGTTTTGGAAATTGTTTCTACGATCCCGTAACTGATTTTAGACGATTCATTTTTAATGCTTATCTGGAAAAGCTACCTACCTTCGTTGGTTTGCATCGCTGATAAAATGTATATGATATCAAATTATTGTATTCATTGATAATTTAAACTTCTTCATTTTTATAGACATTCAAGCGAAGCCTTTATTTCTAATCATGACTTAGAAAGAGAAGACCGAGCACTTCGATTTGATTCAACTCATCATCGTTATTTTCTCGCGACGATTTTCTTACTTACATGGAATTATGGCTCAGTTACTGTTTACAGTGGCTACTCATTTCGAAATTTTGATGAACGTCCAATTTTGGCTAATGAGTTGAAATGCTACCAGTGGGTAAATTTTAACATTTTTCTTCTGTGAATTTTAAAAATAAGATTTTCCATGATTTTTACAGGAATGGATGGAGATGTGAGCATCGAAGAGTTGAAGTCATTGGCGCGCTTGCTATCCGTAAGATCAGTGGCGATGAGCCAATAAGAAATATCTTAACTGTGTGTTTATAACCAATTTTTCTTAGGCCTCTTGTTAATTTTATTATTTTTCACTTTTCTTAAAATGTCTGCGGTCAAAATATCTATATTATAACGGAATTTATTTCACAATACATCGGATGGTTAATTCAAATGTTGAAAAATTCTCAACGTGAATCTTTGAATGGAATGCCGGCGTTCTTAGTCTGGAAAAAACCGAATCGCATATTCCAGGGGCTCACGCGCTGTTGTCATGATTAACAATGAAGGTACCTCTTAATCTATAATCTAAAGAGTTCCTTCATCTACTTGCATAAAAATTTAGAACGGATTCTGAATCATTCTTCCTTTCTGAAATCTATGAGAATGCAGAAAACAAATGGGTCGCATCTGTGCCTACCCGTTTGCCTGCAGGTACTTATCTAAAGTTGAGTTGATGGGCACTGCATACATTTAAGACTTAAATATCACTAACAAATCTACTTCATTTATTTCTCTGATGTACTTTTTTCAAATTCTCTTTCTCACTTATGAATAAAATCTTTTGAAAAAAATTACATCGTGATGTTTTGTTCAACGTCGTTGGATACGTCTCAAGTGTGTTCCGCAATACGCAGTCAAGAAATGCTGGCGGGAAACTAGAATGGGAAGGAGGCTTTGATGGCCCTAACCACATTTTAGTATCGAACTTAGGAGTGATGGGTGTCAACCTTCCTCCGTTCTCGGCAATCGGTATTCATGTTGGCGGGCGTATTAGTAATGACAATACCCCAAACCTCAGAACTTGTCAGCCTGGGTTTTTTCCACTCCCTGCTGGGATTAAATTACTTCCTTAAGACTAACTTCTAACTCCAACAACCGAAATTAGAATAGAAAAGCTTTTTCATTCCCACCTTTTGCTAAGATAGAGGACAAGGCTAGGTGATATCGTGATTCATTTTACATGTGTCTCGAGTGTGCCCAATTATCACTTGGTGAAGTAATAGCTTTCTATCATGTGAGAGTTGTCATTATTTGAAAGGCTTTCTTGACTTACCTTGACTGTTTTTTGATGAACATTAAATATATATATATGTATGCATTGGAATTCTTAAACATATATGGATGATTGTACATTCTTTTTCAGTTCGCCATCTGATCATAGGGAACTGTAACCAGATTTTAGTCTGCGCAGAACTTAAGAATAATGCTAAATAATAAAGTAAATCATAAAGAAAAAAATACATAATAGTAAAATGAATTTTGATAGATAAATTACATATGCTTACTCCAATCAAAGCTGCACGTGAATAAATAACTTAACCGTTAAGGTTTGGCGGTATAGTTAAATAATAAAATCCAAGTCAACAATCAAGAAAAACATAAGAAGATAAGGGTAATTAATTAATTTACCTGGCTAGAGGTGAATCATGGACCACTTCTATAATATGAAAAAATCACAGTAGGACCTGCTCAACTGAAACGCAATCTAGAATGAAAGGAATTTGGAGCATGTCATTATATGCATTCTCAGCAATAGTTAAATGAATCTGTGCCACCATTTTTCAACCAAGAATGACTCGCTTTGGAAGTGGATTGTAGCTCTCCTCATGGTATAGAAATTAATACAGTTGATTCTTACATGTTTTTTTTTTTTTTTTTTTTTTTTTTTTTTTTTGGTTTATCTTTATATATATATCACTACACACCAAGTAAGATATCCCTGATGAGGACAATTCATGTGCGAGTTGGGTATTTTTAGGGAGGGACCTAAGGTCAAAAAAAAGAAAAGAAAAGAAAATGTAAGAAAAGTAAATGCAAGAAAAAAAAATAAGTGTGAGAAAAAAGTAAGTAATTGTAAGACAAATCATTTGCAAACCATGAGAATTTTTTTTTTCAAAAGAAAAAAAAAAATGTAAAATAAAAAAAAAAAAACTAGAAAAAAAAAAAAAATTGGAAAAAAAATTGGAAAAAAAAAGGAGGGGGGAAATAAGGAAAATAATAATAATAAAAATCATTTTTTCAAGAATTTTTTTTTTTTAAAATCCCATGGTTGCAAGATATTTTTCTTACACTTAATTTTTCTCACACATATCTGTTTCACACATATTTTTCTGTCCTTGTGTCACTCCCTACAATATCCTCATCAGGGATATCTCACTTGGTACATAGTATATATATATATATATATATATATATTCCACAATTAGTTATTTAACAGTTAATATTTACCCTAACCACTAATAGGGGGTGTCAGTTATGACTTCAAATCAGCACTTTTTTCCTGATTTTTTTTCACAATCACATGTTGGCCACAACATCCCTGTCACATGTGACACACTGACCTCCATCCCCTCATCAATCCTTGGTACACATATTTATAATGGTGTAGAAAGAGAGTTCTATAGTACTAAGCTATAGACACAATTTGAAATGGGTTGGTTCTCCTTTCTAAGACTAATTTTTCAAAAAGAAGTGTTTTCCACTCTAATGAATTTAAAGATAGTGGAAACAGGTATCTAAGTGTTGGTGAGAGAAGGAAGAGTAGAAAGAACGCTATATAAGAATCTAAAGAAGGTTTTAATATATCTAAATATAAGTAATCTTGCTGATAGATAGATATATTTTCAGTAAGCGCTAGTATTCTCTATCACTCCTACTTTGAAGCACTTCTCTCTAACACTATTCTTACGGTAGTAATAAAATAACTCTACAGCTCTGTTTCAATCTTTGTACACCTTGTTATGCACACAAAAGATAATATATATATATAACACATTCTTCTAAAGCTCCTATCATACTACTATACTGTTGTTAGTATTTTATTCTATCTCTAAAAAAATAATTATTATTCTATTCTTCACTTCTCTCTTTTTTTTTATTAAGGAGTGTGTTCTCTTTTATATACCCTAAATGATCAGTGCCCTTCCCCTATGCTCTTGTTCCCTACTGATTTTCCTACAAAGGTTCAGCACTAATATGAGTATATCAAACAGTAAACTAATTGTCTCAGTAATATAGGTACAGTGTTGGAATAAGTCTGTTATAATAGCATCCTACGCTTCCTGAGATCCCTGTCTGAAAAATAAGTACTGTACCGCCTCCTGTACTTACTATAGAAAAAATGCACTTTATGTGTGAGTATCCACTAATCATGAAAACCTCAGCATTGAGTAAAGAACCTTCCCTATTTAGAGCCTTAACTTTTCTTCCTTATCATTTAGCGCTGCATATTTTTTTGTTTGTCAATTCACTTATTTACATAGCGCCATGTTTGATCATCCTTGCTAGTTTCTAGACTACCAGTGATAGATACCTGTAGACTATTTTTATGTACCATCCACCTATCTTAGGATGAAACCTGTACCATCACTTGATGCTTCTTCCTAAACCTATAATTTTCCTTTAGTGCTAGCCATGTTTTCCTCAAGTAAATACCATGCTCTTATCCCATAGCCTAGTATACACTTTTCTCTAACTTCTACTTGCTGAAGCATGTATATCCATACAGAATTAAATGAAACTGTGCACAGAGAGTCTAATTTCTCTGTGCTTTTGAAGACCCCTTTGTCTCACTTCTGAAACCATCCTTCATAGCAACTCCTTTATTGTTCTTACTGTGGACTGAGACATTTTCTGTGTTGCTGCAAGATGTTTACCACAACAGTCATTTTGAATTTTCCATGAAAATTTCTGTTTTCAATACACACATCTTCATAGCACATTTCAGAACACATTTCATAATGCATATGATAGTGCTTTCATGATGCAATTCTCCTTCCAGATACCCCCAACTAGCTTTTTCTTCACTTTTTATTCTGCCCTTTCATCAAGGTGTGTGTTTTTTATTCTTACAATTTTCATACTTTTCTCATTCATCTAATAATTCAATTCCTTCAACCTCATTGTCAGCCTGAATATTTCCAGGACTGAGTAAAATTTTCTCATAAACTATTTAAGAAACATGTAGCACACATGGGAAAAATAAATAAAGGTATACAAGATGTATAAAAAAAGTAAAATTAATGATTAAATACAATATATTCCATTATAATATGTCGAAGAGTCCTGATGGTCTAGAAGGTTTTTAACGGAGGTCCAATGGCAGTGATAGGTGGATTTTGGGTTTCAGAGTCAAATATACATATAATCTATCTTTTATTTATTTTACTCAATTGAAAAGAGGTATAAATATTTTTATAATTATAATTATATTTTAAAATCTTAGAATTACAGAGCTGTAAATACTAGAGTAATAAATATTAGTAAAATAATTAGTATAATAAATGTTTTAATGGGATAATAAATAAGTAAAATTTGATCCTGCAAAAAACCAGAAAAGGGGAGGCCTTATATAGGCAAAAGATAGACAAAGAATGGAATAAAAATCCTACATACAGGTGTATAAAAGAAGAAAAAGAATATTCCAAAAGATGTTCTCAAATAATAACGTTTTTCTATAAAGAATGTGTTAAAAATGTGTATTTACTGTATATGTCAGAAATAAATTGGTTTATTTAAGTATTACTGTAATTGTCATTTTTAAATAAGTAATTTGAATTTCTTTTATATACTTATTTTTATTTTAATATTAATTTTTATTTCAATATTAATATTTATCTCTTTTAACCTGTCATTGAGCACGGTGTTAGGAAATAAAAAATATAAGGGACATTTAATATTAATTTTAATTATTTACTAGTTTTACTGTTTTGTAACTAGTTAATTTATCAAAAGTAAATTTAGAGTAAATAAATTTTAATTAATAATAATATATGAGAATTAAAAAGGCGTGGCTTCATCCCAGTAAATAATTAATTATGTTACTGGGTAAGTCTAGAAGCCTGGCTGACACTCCCTCACTCTAAAAAACAATAAAAAAATGCTATGATTTTTTCTTTTTATATTTCTTTAGCAGAGTAGGAAGATTAGATATCTCTTTCCTGGTATCCAAGAATCATATTCTGAAGAATTATTCTTGAATCTCAATAAGTATTCAGTACCTTTTTCAGCAGTAACTATTCTGTAATTTAGAATCTTATCAATTTCTGCTGTCTCAGTGATTTCATTAGGGGTATTTTTTGGTCTTCCCCTCCATTTGGGAAATAAATAACTATTGGATGTGTAAGTTTTCAAAATAGATATTGGAAAAACATGATGTTTTCTGTCATATGGAGAATACAAAATAACTTCAACTGCATTATCACCAACCATTCTTCTGACAACAAATGGACCTACAAATGGGTCTTTTAATTTTTTATTACCTTGTAAATTGAAGTTTACTGTAGAAATATGTACTTCATCACCATTTTTAAAAGTATATTCTTTATGGGATTTGTCCCATCTCTTCTTCTCATATTCAAAAGATTTTTCAATACATTTTGAGCATGACTTCTGAAAAGTTGTTGCATTTGAAGAATATATTTTACACCAGGATGTAAATCCAATTTAGATGTTTTATTATTGAGAATTTGGGCAGGAGTATTTGGAACATATCCAAGCCAGAGCTCAAAAGGCTTTCTTTGAGTAACAGAATGAACAGTGCTATTATAAGCAAATTCCGAACCAGGAAGTAAGGTAACCCAATCATGAGTAAATATGTCAGCCTAGATATCCCTAGGACTGAGTATTTATTATACTTAAAATAAGATAACCTTAAGTAAATTAAGCTTATATCTTAAAAATAAGGTTAAAACAATAATATATATGATTATATTACATATATATATAATCATTACACTATTATATAAATTATAGTAGTTTGAATAGCTTATCCATAGCCTAATAATACTTATTAAGGTGTTATTGGAGTCATAATATATTTATCTTAAGTGATCTTAAGAAATTATTGACATATATAAGCTTATATGTATACATAAATCTCATATTTAGTGAAATTTGCAGTATATTATGTATATTTAGGTCTATAAGTGGGTTTTAGCCTCTTAATAGCCTATAACCTTTGTTTTTATGCTTATTTTAGGTCATATGGACATATTCAGTGGACTCACAACGCCTACAGAGGAATATACATCTATTTCAGGTGCATACACTCAGTTTGGAAAACTTAATCTGCTTCCTTGAATGGATATTCATGGATTTATGGGTTGGGAGGTCATTTCTGGGTTAATATGGATGCTTGGGGATGTTATTGGGGCTTGGAAAATTCATTTTTTTTCTTTATATGATTTGTGTTTCATTATATACTCTTTGGATGAGTTATTTTACCTGTTTCTTTATGGTATCCGCTTTTATCTGGATTTTCTATTTATGGTATGGTTCTGTGTTATCATTAATTGTGATGGAGGGTCCTTACTGGAGGTCTGGGTGCTGAATCTTCTTGAAGTGGACGCCATGGGGAGGTTATGGGCCCTCACAGTGCTTTAATTTCCGGGGATAGCAGTGACATCATCTGGATTGAAGGTCTGTGCACTCCAGTAGATTTTGGTATAAGTAAGGGATGATTTTGACGGTTATTAGACATCACATACTTACTAAAATTCAAATAAACATTATAACACAATTATTATCATTTAGAAATATATTATAAAGCCTTTATAAATTGATATTATTATTATATATGTCAGTGTATCTAGTATTTAAGTATGATTTAATATTATTTATTAATTTTCCTACTACTTATTAATAAATTATTTAGTGATTAAACCTCAGGGGAAGACTAATAAAAAAGTTATACTCAAATAAAACTCACAATACTTAAATTAAATGCGTGCTAGTGGTGGAAAATAGATGAATATAATATAGTTATAGCTTATATAAAGATAATATCAATTTATAAAGGTGTTATAATTTTTTTCTAAATTTTAATAACTGTGTTATAATGTTTATTTGAAGTGTAGTAAGTAAGTGATGTCTAATAACCATCAAAATCCCCCCTTACTTATACCAAAATCCACTGGAGTGCACAGACCTTCAATCCAGATAATGTCACTGCTATCCCCAGAAATTACAGCACTGTGAGGGCCCATAACCTCTCCATGGTGTCCACTTCAAAAATATTCAACACCCAGACCTCCAGTAAGGACCATCCATCACAATTAATGATAACACAGACCCATAACATAAATAGAAAATCCAGATAAAAGCGGATAGCATAAAGAAACAGGTAAAATAACTCATCCAAAGAGTATATAATGAAACCCAAAGCACATAAAGAAAACAAATGAAATTTCCAAGCCCCCAATAACATCCCCCAGCATCCATATTAACCCAGCAATGACTTCCCAACCCATAAATCCGTGAATATCCATCCAAGGCAGCAGATTAAGTTGTCCAGACTGAGTGTATGCGCCTGAAATAGATGTTTATGCTTCTGTAGGCGTTGTGAGTCCACTGCATATATCCATTTGACCTAAAATAAGCAGAAAAATAAAGTGTATAGGCTATTAAGAGGCTAAAACCCACTTATATACCTAAATATACATAATATACTGCATATTTCACTGAATATGAGATTTATGTATACATATAAGCTTATGTATGTCAATTATTACTTAAGATCACTTAAGATAAATATATTATGACTCCATTAACCACTTAATAATTACTATTAGGCTATGGATAAGCTATTTAAAATACTATAATTTATATAATAGAGTAATAATTATATATATATGTAATATAATCATATATATTATTGTTTTAACCTTATTTTTAAGATATAAGCTTAATGTACTTAAGGTTATCTTATTTTAAGTATAAGAAATACTCAGTCCTAGGGATATCTAGGCTGATAATATAAGCCATAACTATATTCTATTTATCTATTTTCCACCACTAGCACGCATTTAAATCCAAGTATTGTGAGTTTTATTTGAGTATAACTATTTTATTAGTCTTCCCCTGAGGTTTAATCACTAAATCATTTATAGATTAGTAGTAGGACCATTAATAAATACTATTAAATCATACTTACATACTAGATACACTGAAAATTGGGGGTCTTTCCTTAGTTTTTTACTTATTATTTAGTATAAGCCTTGGGACGTGATTTTTACTTTAGTATAGCTCAAATAAACCTAATATTTGGGTCTTCTGCACATTAGTGGGTCATCATAACTCATTAATTGCGGAAAATAAACCTTATAATAATTTTACTAATTTTTTATAATAAAAATTGTGTATTTACAGTAGTAAATGTGCCCAATATAAACTCAATTTGTCAGCCTGAATATTCTCAGGACTGAGTAAAATTACTAACAAATTATGTTAAACAAATGTAGCATACATGGGAACAATAAATAATTTTATAAAAAATTGATTTAATACAAATTTATGCCATTATAAAGCATTATATACACGCATATATCCACCTTATTTAAGTCTTATGTACTTAATATTAAGTTAGAATATGTTAGGGTAACCTTAAGAACCTTAGCCATAAGCCTACATAATTTTTAAGTACACATAAAGCTAATTTTTCTGTTATTTTATTGAAATAATTGATAAATGCACTTATTATCACTAAAAGTTGGATATATGCGCTATAAATGTTAAGATAATAAAAATGCGCCTTGACAGATCAATTTGCCTTATTTGGAACAATTGATCTGGCTATTTAAAAGTGTAAAAATAACACTTTTCAAATTTGGTGTTTTTTATGCCAGAAATGGCCTCTGTGCAGTGGCTACATACTGCCTGCATTTTTCCTGTGTGAATAGCTTCATTTTTAGCAAAGTTAGTATTTTTCACGCTAAAATTACCCCACATACATGCACTATATGTGGAAACACACTAAAATAGGCGAGGGACGCTTATTTAGTGTCTTAATTTAGTTTCAATGTGATTTAACCTTATTAAATGCACTAATTGCATTAGTTACATCAGTCTTGGCGCCCAATTATGCTACCACTCTAAAAAATCGCCTATTTACTCAAGGATTTACCCGTGGTTACGCCTGCCAAGATTCTGCATACAGGGATCAGCCCTTACACGCATTAAATTAGGGTTTTCAGTGGTTTCTCAGTCAATAATGCTTATTTTTGGATAGGGATTTCACGTATAAATTTGTAATAATTAACTCTAACATTTCTACTGTTAATCCCCCTTAATACTGTGTTATATTTAGTACCTTTTCTTTATTTTTAGTCTATCAAAAATAGATATTACATGCATATACACTCTTTTTTGGGTTATTCTTTATTTGTGATGGATTATCCCTATTATTTCAGGATTTTGGCGTGTGATATTATTCTTTGGTTGTCATTGGTCATTCCTTATGTTGTTGGACAGGTCTATTAGTTATTTTGAGGC
Source organism: Hemileia vastatrix (assembly GCA_030280995.1). Lineage (NCBI taxonomy): Eukaryota > Fungi > Basidiomycota > Pucciniomycetes > Pucciniales > Zaghouaniaceae > Hemileia > Hemileia vastatrix. The sequence goes on along the minus strand of JASXTE010000726.1, from coordinate 3,667 downwards.
GCATTTGGCTGTGTATAGGATTGGAATCATCAAGGGGCATCATTGGGGAATTATTGGGTATAAAAGGAGGGGGTTTTTGGTCATATTTTCTACATTCAATTTATCATTTATACAATTAAAATTACAATATAGCCAATACAATTTATCTTACATTTCATTAGTACTTTAGAGAGTCTTTGAATAGTATTTTAAATATATTACATCTATTTTTCTGCACAACAATAAGCCTTGTAATACCAATTATAATAAGTGAGAGTAAATTACTGAGCCCTATAATTGATTTTATTCTACTACTTGCTTGTTTTATACCATTGTATTCATTTGGGACCTTTTTTAAATCTTCTAGACACTAGACCAGCAAGCTATTCACGTCTCTGGACTTGGACTAAGCCTGACACAATTTCACTTGGTATTTGGTCACCAATATAACATCCAATTAAATTGGTATTTCTTTAAAGCTTGGTAAGATATTTATTCGCCCTTATAAAAGTTTAGTTAAGCTTATTATTTTATTTTTAAAAGATTTTTTCGATTTTTTCTTACATTTTATTTAAATAAATATAGATTTAAATTCAGGGTAAGCTCCAGTGCTTTTTTATTAGTAATAAAATTGCTAATACTTTTAATCTACTAATTAAAATAAGTTTTCCTTTCTTTAGACGTGATATATTGTTATTCTTTATCAATATGAGTTCTCCCCAGGACAATTTGAGTGAAAAGCCTGCTTATAATACCAGGTCTAAAGCTAACAAAAACATTGCTCCAGGACATAACCATGGAGGTTCAATCATACCCCTATCCAGAGAAAATGAGTATAGAGGAAAAACACACCCTCTTAAAAAGATTACAATAAAAAATACGTCTACTCCTCTGCAGTATCAACTGTTAAATCTTGCAAAACAGGTCCTGAAGTTGGAGGAATCAAAGTCTCTCATGCTCAAGGAGGTAGAGCAATTACAGAAGCAAGGTAGGATTCCAGAAGATGAATCAATCACTGGCAGAGCTAAATGGAGGCCAACAAAGTCAGCAACCCCCTACCCCAGGAGGGTCAAATCACTCCCAGGAGAAAATACTGGTAGAAAAATGGAAGTGGGATTGGTTCCATCAACAATGGTCCAGTCACAGCTGCAACAGGGATCCTTCTCCTCATCAGACTTCCTCAGTTCACCACTACAAGGGAAAAAAGCGCTAAAAATCAGAGCTCACACAAATCCCGTGGTAAGTAGATTACTCTCTCAGATTGAACACAATACTTATAATTACAATGTAGGTAATATTATTGATGTCAAATCTTTTCAGAAAATAGAGGAGGACTTAAGAAAATTAGTTTTTGATGTAGATACACCTGACTTGTCTTTTGTCAATAACAACAGTACTATTTATAGTAATAATACAGTTAATACTCAGTTGCCACCACTTACTAGTGAGATGAGAATTTCACAAGATAGTGAGAGAATCAAGAAGGAAGACATGGAGTATTTTAACAATAATCCAACTGTCCATAGAATTGTTTCAGCATTGTGGAATATAATGACTGATTGAGAGGAACAGACAGTTAAGCTCACAAGTGATACAATTTCATCCTTAACATTAAATATTTCTCAATTGAAAACACGTAATAGAGAATTAGAGAAGGAACATTTTTCTCTAACTCTTAAATATGATTCATTGAGTAATAAATATAGTGAACTTTCAAACAAATTCTGTGAGTTGGAAAAATTGTATGAAGCACACTTGTTGAAAACTGAATCAAGAACTAAGTTATCTTTTGCCCAGACAAATCAAAGTGTCTCTGAGCTACTACAAAGATTGACTAAAGTTGAGATTGAAACTTCCAATCTACTTATGAACCAGGATAATCATAAGTATACTCAGTATAATAATAATCCTTTCATTGGCAAAAGTGAATCTCATTCCTTCCCTATACCACCACAACTAAAACCATCTGGTGGTAGTTTCAAATCTGAAAATGTAAGTGACAAATACGTACAGGAGGAAACACAAGACCATTTATCAGGAGTAAATGAGTTCTTAAATTTACCTAAGAATAGTGAAATAAAATCCAATCAGAAGAGCTGGCCTAAGATAGATCAGTACCCAACTTATGATGGGGAAGCCTGCTCTGATTGGCAACATCTTATCCAAAGAATTGACAATTTGAAACTCTCATATAAGTTACCAGATGAAGAAATAACATCAAAATTGATATCTTTATTTAAGGATTTTTCTTTATTATGGTTTGAAGCTGTTTTGAGTGAGGGTAAAGATTACTCTTGGGCTGAATGGAAACAACAAATTGAAAAAAATTTGGAGGCTCTGAATTCAGGCTCACTCAACAGACTTTATGAGAAAACTAGGTATAATCCATTCAATGGTGACAAACCTATGGTATTTTTAATGAATTTAAATAAAATATTAAAAGCCATTGAGACTAACATGGATTTTAACTTATGGAAAGATAAGATAATATATAAATTACCTATATCTGTCAGAGACATTGTTGTAGCTAGAACAATTAATGTTACTGAATATTCTGACTTTATTAACATTTGCAATGAAATATTATTAAACCATAAGTATGAAGCAAGGTATTCCACTTATAAAAAATGTTGAACCTGTGAAAACCCAGAATTTAAAAACACTTCAGGAGAAGCAGAAAAAACCTACTGCACCTGTAGTACCAAAAAAGTATGAGACAAATACTTGTTATAAGTGTAACAAACCTTGGGTTAAAGGTCACAAATGTGAGAAGAATATATAAATTGTTGAAAAACCAACATGAATCTGAAATTGAAACAGAGAAAAGTAAATATTCAAGTGATTATGACAGTAATATCTCATATAGTTATGAAAATGAAGTCTGTATGTTTGAAGATGAATTGCCCATCTTTGACAATCCAATATTTATATATGGACTAAAATAAATCTTTTATGAATTTTGAGGATGCTGAAATAATTAAAGATACACAAGCTTATAACTTTAGAATACACCTATCACAGTTCCAGCTATCATTCTGGTGAAAAGGTTAATATAGTATTAGACACAGGAGCTTCTGGTTCTGTTGTTTCTACTAATACATTACAGAAAATTGATAGTGAATATAAGTCTAAGCTTGAACCACTTCAAAGTAAAAATTGGAGAGGTTTTGGATCAGTACTACATCCCATTGGTAGATACAAAGCTGCTGTTTTCTTTAAACATCAACATGGTTATGTAGGAGTAACTTGTGACTTTGTAGTAATGGATAATACTAACTGTAGTAACTGTTTTATCATTGGAAATGATATTCTGACTAAGTTTGGTGGGAAATTAGACCCTGCTAATAACAATTTTACAATTGGAATGAATGGTAAAAGGAATTTTAAAATAAATTCTTTTAAAACAGTCTTACACATTGAGTCAGTAACAAATATTCTGTGCAAAGGAAGAGAATCCAATGAGATGGAACTTCTGGAAACAGAAACTTCAAAAGCATCATTTGGCACTCAGATAAGTAAAGCTGAGAAAAATAATATTTTGGACTTAATTAAAGTATTTCCAATGGCTTTTGCACATGGTAAAAATGAACTTGGCCTTGTAAAAGATCATGAAATGAAGATTAGTTTAACCTGTGATATGGATAATATTCCTGCTAGTCTTAAAAAGAAACCATACCCTGCTTCACCA
>JASXTE010000122.1:0-114586 GCA_030280995.1 Hemileia vastatrix | reverse complement strand
AGATCACCGTAGAGAGTCAGCTGTGTGCTAAGATAGGCATGTCCATATCTGTCATTCTGATTTCCCTGTCAATTTCCTCCTCTGTTGATGATTTCTCTGGCTTTTCTATATGATGCTATCCTTGCTGAATGACTGTATGCCTTGCGGTATTCACCTTGTATGCCTGTCGATCGTCGATTGTCGATTGGGATGCAATTGTCGAGATAGGTGGAGAAGGAAGAGAAGAACACAAGTTGCTCTCAACCCAATTAATTCATCCAAAATGCACTTCTAATCTCGAGAAAGAGTGAGAAAGAACTGAAGAGCAAGAAAGATAAAGAAAGATAGAACAGAAGAAAAAGAAAGACAGGAATCAATCCAGAGCAAGCAAGCAAGCAAGCAAGCAAGCAGCTGAGCAACTCTGATCTCTACTTCTACTTGTTACTCTATCTTCTCTACCTTCTGAGTCATCCTTCTGTCTATTCCTTCTACTGACATGTCAAGATCAAAGCCTAATTCAAGTCAGACCAAGAAAGGAAAGAAGAAGGAAGATGCAATCCAAATCGATTCCGAATCCGACGTTGATCATGTAATGGCCAATCCTACAGATCAAGATGCAGATGAGGAAATGCAATTCGACGAGGTTCAATTGGATGACCAAGATGAGAATCAAGAGGATGAAATGGAAATGGAACAAGTAGACTTACAGAATCATCAACAAGAAGAAGAAGAGAGAATGAAGCCTCCAGATCTTTATATCAAGACATCTACGCTGATCAACAAGAAGCTCAACCAGATTTACAAGAAGATTCGGAAAATGAAGACCAAGATCCTGATCAACAGAATGAACCGATTTATAAAGATGGTAAAGGTCAACCTAGAAACAAAGATGGTACTTCTGCTTCCACTTCAAAGAACATTCAGATTCAACTCTCATCCAGAGGTAAAGGTCAAGACAAGGAGAAGAAAAAGATCAATCCAAACACTCCCACTCCAAGAGATAGAACAAATAGAATGGCTGCTCATAAACTTCATGTTTTGTCCCTTTTGGCTCATGCAAAGTTGAGGAATCAGTGGGCTGACGATGAAGCTTTGAAGGTGAGTCAAAAGGATGATAAGTAGTGGCTGAGCTCAGTGGCAAAAGTGGCAGAGAAACCAGTCGTTTAGTATAATGATATTCGATTTCAGAGCTCTGATGAGATGAATCATTCTCAATGTTCTTTGCTCGAGGCATATATCCATATCAGGTCGACCTAAGATTCGTCGAGTCCTTCTTATCAGCTCTCTAACTTTCATCTTCTCTCTTTCTCTTTTGCTCAGGATGAACTCTATTCCATGTCTCCAACTGATTTCCCAAGAAAACTAGAGAAAATGAAGAAATCCCACACTCCAGAGCTGAGAGAAAGGGTCAGATTATTCGAATCTCTAATTCAAAGCTTGACTGCTTGGTGGTCTCACAATTTCATCTTGGATCCAAATGCAACCTCTCTAGGAGCTCTCAGACAACCAAACACTGATATTCTCAGTGGAGACTTACCAATCGAAGGTCGTAGAATCGATGGTTGGATAGTAGAAAGTGGAACCGATCGAGAAGCTAGACAGAAAAAGGAGAGAAAGAGAGCATTGAGAGAAGAAAGAGAAAGAGAAGAAAGGAAAAAGGAATCAGAAGAAAGGGAAAGAAGAAGAAAAGAAATAGATCCAAAAGGCAAAGGAAAAGCTAGAGCTATGGATTTGGATTTAGAGGAAGAAGAACAAGATTCAATTGCTTCAACTTCGAAAAGAGATTTCACCTTCACACCTTCGACTCGTAAAAGAACTGAGATCACTCTCTTCGGTCCAGGAACCAATGTCAGACCAGTTTATCTGAGGTTGTTACCTCCTCCAGAACGTATCGCTGGTCCTTCAGATCTCATCAAGGCCGCAAAAGCTTTCAGAGGTTCTAGAGAAACTTCTGCTCAGTTGCTGGTGGCAATGTGTAGAGCTTTGAACATTCCTGCTAGATTGGTAATCAGTCTTCAAGTCGTTCCCTGGAGTGTTGGTGCTAGTAAAGTTGCAACTACAAGTATTCACACGCCTCAAGAAAAGGAATTGATGAAGAAGAGTGGAAAGAAGAGAAGTAAACTACCTGACAAACCGAAGAAGATCGGGAATGAAAAGAAGACAAAGGTGGAGTCCGTCAAGAGAAGAAAGCCTGAAGATGAGTCTACTAGCGATGATGAAGATTTCTTCACTGATGAAGAAGGAGAAGGTGGAGATGGAATCCAAATCGAAGTCAAGAAGAAGAAGAAGTCGAAAGGTAAAGAAAAGAGATAGAGCAAATCAAACTTCCGGATTCTAGAAAAGGCAAAGCCAATCTGAGTGGAAATGCTGCAACTGCAAGAAGGCAAATATCTGATTCCAAACCAAAGAATGGAACCTCCTCAAGACCTGTCAGTGTAGAGAGTAGTAGTACTGCAGAAGGATCTGGAGAATTGAAATTGAACGGAAGTGGTTCGAACTTCAACGATGCTTTCACAATCGACAGTGGTACCGAATCTGCAGCTTCCAACGTCTCGAAGAACTCGAAAGGAAAAGGAAAGCTCAAAGCATCCGATACTTCTGGAGCCGAACCTCAAACTGCAGATGGATCTCCTTCAAAGCAATACGTCTACAGACCGAAACTTAGAAGAGCGAAACCCAAACAACTCAAGGCTACCGAACTAGCTCCTGATGATTTCAGTGAAGATGTGGAACCTATCGACATTCAATCACCACCTACGATGTGGGTAGAAGTCTATGGAAGAGCTATCAAGAGATGGTATACTATCGATCCGATAAGAGGTTTCGTTCCTCCTCTGGATGGATCTCGTAGAATGGAACCTACTCCTTCGGATAGACAGAACAAATTGGTTTACGTAGTCGGATTCGAAGAAGATGGTACTGGTAGAGATGTCACTCCAAGATATACCAAAACTTTACATACTAGAATCTCTAGAATGAGACCTCCGCCAAACACCAAAGGTGGTCAAGATTGGTGGTCAGTATAGTGGATACTTTGAAAAGAAAACCAAGACCTATAGAAAGAGATGCAGTGGAAGATTTGGAGTTGGAGAATTATACGAATAAAGAAGCAATGCCCAATTCTGTAGCTCAATTCAAAGATCATCCAGTCTTCGTTTTGGAAAAACATTTGAAAAGAGAAGAGGTCATTTTCCCCAAGAATTTGGTTTCTAGATTCGATGGTGGACCAGTCTATTATAGAAGAAATGTAGTTCAGGTCAAATCGGTGAGATCTTGGTATAGAATTGGTAGAATCGTTAAAGAAGGTGAGACTGAATTGAAGAGAGTCAAAGCTAGAAATGCTTATACTATGAGAAGAAAGAGAGAACAGGAAGCTGCTAAATTGGAAGGTTTGGATCAAGAAGAAGAAGAATTCCTTTATGCTGAATTTCAAACCAAGTTGTTCGTCAATCCTCCAATAGGTGATGATGGGAAAATTCCAACGAATTCTTTTGGAAATATAGATTTGTTCGTTCCTACTATGCTACCTCCTAATGGAGCTCATATTCCTTTCAAAGGTTCAGCCAAAGTTGCCAAGAAGTTGGGAATTGAATACGCTGAGGCGGTGGTGAGTTTTTCGACCTTTGATATTTTCGACGAAGAATCGCAGAGAGGTCTGTTATTAAGCTCATTCTCTTTTTCTCTTTTAACTCTCTCTTTATAGACTGGTTTCGACTTCAAAGCCAAAGTGGCTGCTCCGGTTCTGTCGGGAATCGTCGTGGCTGCTATCTACGAAGATACGGTTCGAGATGTGAGTACTGAATCCCTTGTTCGGATAAATTCGAGATCGTCACTTCTCACCTCTACTCTCACCTTTTCCACTCTTCTTTTTAGGCCTACTGGGAAACTGAACAGATCAACGCTCAGAAAGAGCTCACCAAGAAACAAGAAAGAGCTTTGAAGAATTGGAAAAAGTTGCTCAACGCTGTCAGAATCGTTCAAAGAGTCAACAATCAGTATGGTCCTGAAGGTTCTTCTGCTAGTGGAAAGAATGCTAGCAACGCTACTGGAAGAGCCAAAGCTCTCCCCGAAGGAATCAGTAGACTCAGAAATCTAGAAGAGGACGACAAAGAAGTCGGAGGTGGTACTTCTTTGAATGGAGCTGGAGGTTTCGTAGCTGAAGAAGATGAAGAGATGACTGATGATGAGGTGGATAAGGAAGCTATCGAAGATGCTTTGAAGGATATGAGGGAACAGAATGAAGTGGATCAAGACTTGGAAGTCGAAGAAGAAGAAGATCAAATTCAGCCAGTGACGAAAAAAGGAACGACCAGCTCTGGTAGTAAACGTCGTTCAAGAATCCAAATCAGCAAAAGCTCAATCAGATTCTCAAGATGAAGAAGACATCGAAGAGGATGTAGATTCTTCAGTTCCGAACAAGAGACAAAGAAGACAGATCAAAGTCAAGGTGAATGGTTCATCTTCAACTCCAAGCAAACCTTCTACTAGACCTCGTAAATCGACCGCAGCAACTACTCCTATGAGTTCCAACGTCAATGGAGATTCGAATGGAAGCGTTCGTCGTAGTGGTAGAGCTAGAGGATCGAAGTCGAAGGAACAATTGGAGAGGGAAGAACAACAGAGGTTGTTGGATTCTGGAGAGCTTTCTGATTGAAGCGACTCTCGGCAATGTATTTCCTAGCTTTGTACACTATGTAGATTAATGTTTGCTTCCAAAGATACTCACCCGTTCGATTGCGCACCTCGCATGCCTTATCCCCGCGAGTCATGGAGGAAAAACGTTCGCCTCCCGACCTTGACTCGCTCGACCTCCTTTGCTTCGAACTGCGAGCTTCGTTTGGCGTGCAAAGCTGTCTCCTTGGCTTGAGAAGGCTTCGAGGGATGCAGAGAAGGTACATAAGATGACTCAATTCAAGATTCAACCGATGGAGAATGTGGTGACTCAGAAAGAAGCGGGAGAGAAGATCCGTGCACTAGCGTAAGTCTCAAAAAGGGGAGAGTGTCAAAAAATCTATGTAAATCCTCCTTCTTCCTTTCTTCCTTCCTCCTCCTCCTCCTTTCCTCCTCTCCTATCGAAAAGAACTTATATAGCATCCAAAAACAACATGTCAACCTTCGAGAAGGGCGACATGCAAGCCTCTGGTGCTGGCCCTGTCTCTTCGGCAGCAGGCGCACCAGTTCTGAGCTCCTCTGAGGACAAGACCAAAAACCGAAGCTCAAGAAGCTGCTGCAGCAAATACTTCCGACTCGACCTCTGATGAGATCTCTCAAAATGCTGCTGGATCTCAAGTGGATGTAGAGAGAGCTCAGGCTCAATTCGAAGCTTTGGGCAAAGAATTGTCTCGTCAAAGCTCGGCGTGAGTCTGAAGTCTCTGTATCTCACTTTTGCTAGCGGAGCCAAGTCGGACGATGTCTGACCCCACACTCTCTCTCTTCTCTTTCTATCTCTTCATCATCCTTTTTCTTGACAGCCATTCGTAAAGTCACCGACGAAGAGAAGGCTGACTCCGAAGACGAATTCGATCTACTAGAATACATTCGTTCCAACCAAGCAGCTGCAGACTCCGCTGGCCATAAACACAAAAGGGTGGGAGTAGTGTGGAAGAACCTCACAGTCACTGGAAGTGCTGGTATGTCTTTGACCATCCGTACCTTCGGTGAAGTCGTTTGGCAGACCTTTTTCTGGGTGGTTTTGGTTGTGGCTATGAACTTGGGGCTTTCAACCCTGGGACTCGTAAGCTCTTGGACAACTTTAGTGGTGAGTAAACAATGGGGTTTGATCTCATAATCTATCTCGAATCTTAGTCTTCAGTTGAACTATATGTTGACATCAGACGCCCATCTTCGAGTTCTGACGTTCCTCCTCTCTCTTCGCCATCTTCGCCATCTTACAATGTCTTCTCAAAGGTTGCGCCAAGCCCGGTGAAATGGTTCTCGTCCTTGGACGTCCAGGAAGTGGGGTGAGTATATCTGAGAGGAAGGGAAAAAGAAGAGAATGTCCCAAAGCTCGAGTCTTCCTCTTCCAGAATGCCTCTGAGCTTCTCGACCCTGATCTTCGAGAACAGCTCTGATCAATGTCCTCCTCTTCTGCTGTCTACTTCCTCAGTGTTCTACGTTCTTGAAAACTATCGCCAATCAACACGGAGATTCATCTCGGTCGATGGAGATCTGAAGTACGCTGGAATCGACAACAAGGAATTCGCTAAGAGATATCAAGGAGAAGTCGTCTACAATGAAGAAGACGATCAACATTTCGCCAATCTTACTGTTGGTAGAACTCTGAGATTCGCTTTAAGTACAAAAACTCCAGGAAGACTCTTGCCAAACGAAACCAAAGCTAGCTTCAAGGAACAGACTCTTCAAACCTTCTTGAAGATGTTGGGAATCAGTCATACCATCGACACTCTCGTAGGATCTGCCTTTGTTCGTGGAGTTTCTGGTGGAGAAAGAAAGAGAGTCTCGATTGCAGAGATGCTTTGCACCAGGCCTCGGTTCTGAGTTGGGACAACAGGTGAGTTCTGAGAAGCTACATTGATATGCATGACTATTCAATCGATTCCGACATGATCTTCTGACTCCAATCCGATCTCTACCTTTCATCGTTCGCCATTCATTCCATCCAGTTCTCGTGGTCTCGATGCTTCTACCGCCTTGGGACTTCGCCAAGTCTCTTCGTATTCTGACCAATGTTCTCAAGACGGTAACGTTCGTCAGTCTCTATCAGGCAGGAGAAGGGATTTACAATCAATTCGACAAGGTTCTGCTTATCGACGATGGAAAATGCGTCTACTACGGCTCTAGAGAAGAAGCTCGTCCTTACGTCGTCTCTTTGGGATTCAAGGATCTACCTCGTCAAACCTCTGGAGATTGGCTTTGTGGAGTCACGGATCCAAACTTGGCTGATGATAGACGTTTCCAAGATGGTAGAGACGCTTCGAACACTCCAGCTTCACCAGAGAAGATGGAAGCTGCTTATCTCGCATCCGACATCAGAAAGAAAGCGATCCAAGAGTTGGAAGAGTACGAAGCTTTCCTAGCCAAGGAACGTTCCATCGAAGAAGAATTCAGAGCTGCTGTTTTAGAAGACAAGAACAAGGGAGTTAGACCAAAGTCTCAATACACTGTTCCTTTCTGGACCCAGGTTTACGCTCTATGGATTAGACAAATGCAAGTTGTTTTGTGGTGACAAGTTGGATATCTTCGTTTCTTTCGGTACCTCGATCGCAATCGCAATCATCGTTGGTTCTTGTTTCCTCCAATTGCCTCAAACGGCTGCTGGAGCTTTCACAAGAGGAGGAGTGTTGTTTATTGCAGAATTGTTCAATGCGTTGACAGCGTTCAACGAATTGCCTACGCAGATGGGTGGTGAGTTTCGAAGAGGATTTCATCAGTCTCTTGGTTCATTCTAGTCTCTAGATCTAGTCTATAGTCTGACGAAGATTCTTTGATCCGTTCTCACTTCACTTCGGTTCTTCTTTCCAGGTCGTCCAATTCTGTTCAAGCAACAAGGCTTCGCCTTCTATCGTCCAGCCGCTCTATCGATCGCAAATTTGCTCTCAGACGTTCCTTTTTCGATTCTTCGTATTCTACTTTTTAGGTAGGTAATCGAGCAAGTCGAGGGAGTGGTCTGATCGGATTCGCCACTCAGGTCAAGCTCACTCGCTTCGTTTCCCCCTTTTCGCGTCTTTCTTCAGTATCATCATCTACTTTATGGTAAGTGCTCAAAACTTTCGATGGACACTAATTACCATCGCTGATGCTCACACGATCTGCAGAAGACGTGGTCGATTCTTCAACTCTTTCGTCACTGACTTTCATACCCATCTCTCTTATTTCATATCAGGCCGGTCTCGCTTTATCTGCAGTGAGTTAATGAAGCCACCGAATTCGACTCTCGAATTGAAATGTCATGTAGGAGATCGTCGTTCTGTTTCTGACGTTGCTTTATCCGTTTTCAGGGCGCCTTCCTTCACGTTTTTCTTGAACGTATACTTCGCCTACCTCGCTATGAGTGCTCTTTTCCGTATATTTGGTACTATATGTGCCTCATATGATTTGGCAGTGAGTAGAGATGGCGTGTGTTCGAATTGTAAGAAGGGATGACGTCGACTCACTTCTCCACACCTCACCTGCTCTACAGCTCGTCTCGCTGCTGTCATCATCTCTGCTATGGTTTTGTTGCAGTTTATGTGATTCCAAGAGGTGAGTAGGATTGAAGCAAGCAGAGGAGCCATCTCACTGACTTTCTATCTTGTTTCTTTCGCCATCCCTCCAGATGCAATGCAACGTTGGAACTTCTGGGTCAGCTACCTCAATCCACTCTATTTCGGCTTCAGCGCATTAATGGTGAATGAATTTAAAGATTTGGACTTATTATGCGTGAGTTATAGCGTTTACAGAGAGAGTTTGAGAAGAAGAGAGGAGATGGGAGAGGTTGAATCGTCAACGAAGCTCTTGACGCTGTTCGCCCCTTCTATTTGCTGACTGCTCCTCCTCTTCCCTTTTTTTCTTCTCCTACAGGTCGATTCCTACATCACTCCTAGAAACGTCGATGGAACGCTACCCCAGTATGGAAACTCAGTGGGCGAGTTCCAGACTTGTACTCTCGCTGGTGCTACCTCTGGCCGTCAAACAGTCCCTGGAATGGATTACCTTCGTGCCTCCTTCGGCTATCAAAGAAAGGATCTATGGTTGGATTTCGGTGTCGTTCTAATCTTCTTCGTCGGTCTTGGTAAGTGGTTCGAATGGTTTTATAGGATGGAAAGCCTACATCTCATGCCCAACTTTGTTCTCTCTCTCTCTCTCTCTCTCTCTCTCTCCAGTGACGATCACCTGTATCGTCATCGAAGCGTTTCAACATGGTCGTCATAGTTCAGCATTGAAGGTCAGCAAGAAACCAAACAAAGACGAACAAGAGAAGAACGCAGCTCTCAAGGCTAGAAGAGCCAACAAGGACGAAGAGAAAGCTGGTCAAGAAGAAGCTCATCTAGACATCAAAGCCTGTACCTTCACTTTCGAGGACTTGAACTACACTGTTCCTGTCAAAGGCGGGGATCGTCAGCTTCTCAACAGTGTCTACGGTTACGTCAAGCCTGGATCATTGACTGCTTTGATGGTGAGTGTCGAGAGTCAATCGATTGGCGAGCTTCTCGTTCTTTCTCATCTTGTCCTTTGCCTTCAAAATCTCATTGGCGTCTTCCTTTCTGAGCTTCTCGATTCTTCAGGGCGCTTCTGGAGCTGGAAAAACTACTGTGAGTTTCTAATGAGCTGGAATCCCTTTTTGTCGTTTCCAGCATCACTTTGCGTTTGCCACTTCCGTCTGACCTTCTCGCTCGTCTCTCTTCTCTCTTCCCTTCAGTTACTCGATGTTACTTGCTGACCGAAAAAGTATCGGGGTCATCAGCGGAGAGCGTCTCGTCAATGGTAGACCAGTCGGACCTGACTTCCAAAGATCGTGTGCTTATGCAGAACAACAAGGTGAGAACTCTCTTCTTCTTCTTCTTCCTTCTCTTTTCTCCTTACGCCTTCTCTCTGCTTCTTTTAACCCTTCGATCTACTACAGATATCCATGAAGCTTACTGCCACCGTTCGTGAAGCGATGCAGTTCTCTGCCTATCTCCGTCAGCCAGCTCATGTTTCGAAAGAAGAGAAAGACGCTTGGGTCGAAGAATGCATCTACCTTCTGGAGCTCGAGGATCTAGCTGACAGCTCAATCGGATGGCCAGCCTTTTGGACTAGGTTAGTAAGATTCGGGAAGTCCTAGTCAGATTCGAGAAGTACTTCGACTCGAGAACTTCGAGAAGCTCGAGTGGCGTATCATGAAGCCGCGCGTTGTCTGACTCACTTTCGCCCACTCTCTTTATATGCCTTCTATCAGGTGTCGGTGATCGTAAGCGATGCACTATCGGTGTCGAATTGGCTGCCAAACCAGACCTTTTGCTCTTCCGTAAGTGGGCATCCAGTTGGGTCTCGACATGGAAGAAGATGGCCTTCCCCTCGCTGTTGATGTTGACGATGCCCTGTCTCTTTCCTCTTCCTTCAGTCGACGAGCCTACTTCTGGATTAGATGGTCAAACAGCCTATAATGTCGTCCGTTTCCTCAAGAAGGTGAGTGACTGTAGAGCCTCGAAATCACGACAGCTGGAGCTTCTTTCTGACTAGACTCCTTCTCTCGCTCCTTCTCCATTTAAGCTCGCCAACGCAGGACAAGCCATCCTCTGTACGATCCATCAGCCAAACAGCCTTCTTTTTGAAATTTTTGATAGGCTTTTGCTGTTAGAAAGAGGAGGGAACACTGTGTACTTTGGACCGATCGGACCTGACTCGAAGCACATTGTCAAATACTTCGCAGACAATGGAGCTCAATGTCCCAGTGATGTTAACCCAGCTGAGGTGAGTTCAATAGATCTATACTTCTATATCACATGAATAGAAGTCTTACTAGGTTTCGTCGTCTCTGAAAGGAGTGGCAGCTCGAAAGGTGGCGAGACGCGCATTCTCACACTTTCTCTTCGACTCTCTCCCCTCCAATCCACAGTACATGTTGGAAGCTATCGGAGCTGGATCTCAAAAGAGAGTCGGTAACAGAGCTTGGTCTGATATCTACAGAGACAGCGAACTGTTCCAAGAGAATCTTCGTACCATCGCTGAGTTGAAGAAAGAGGCTTTGGCTCAACCTGACACCCACGAAGTCGTCAAGGAATATGCGACTAGTTTCCCATTCCAACTCAAGACTGTTCTCAGTAGAACATTGACTGCCTCTTGGCGTAGTCAGGTTCGTTTTCGTCTCGAAAGGAGAGCTTCACAGAGTCGAGCTTGATTACCGAATCCTTAACGCTGACGTCTCTTCTCTTTCCCCTTTCTTCTCGATCGTTTTCAGATTACCAATTCACTAGGCTCTTCCAACACGGTGCCATCGCTTTGATCACTTCTCTCGTCTTCCTTACAACTCGGAAACTCGCTCTCTTCTCTGCAATACCGTGTCTTTGGAATCTTCATCGGTAAGTCAACGAAAATGACCACGCTCTAGCCTTTCTCATGGAAGAATCTATTAGCGATGGAAAAGATCATGGAAGCCAACAATGACTTTCCCTTGACTTATCTCCTTCTCGAATTCTCTCGTCTCTTCTCTCCCTTGGCTCAACAGCAACCGTCGTACCAGCCATTATTCTTGCTCAGATCGAAACCATTCTACATCATGGCTCGTGGAACATTCATCAGAGAAGATTCTAGTAAGATGTATACTGGTAAGTGTCACTGGAGTGGCTACATGATCGAGAGCATCGTCGTCAAAGGTTACTCTTTGGCTTCTCCGACCTTGGTCGTCTGCAAACCATTGAGGAGTTCAATTTAAATCAATGCTGACCTTTTTCGTTCTCCTTCCACTCTGCCTCAGGTATTGTATTTGCTCTATGTCAATTCGCGAGTGAAATGCCCTACAGTTTAGCCGTCTCCGTCGTCTACTTCCTTCTATTCTACTACCCAATCGGATTCCAATATGACAGTAACCGAGCTGGATACTTCTTCGCCATGTTCCTGGTCACTGAAATCTTCTCTGTTACCTTGGGTCCAAGCCGTCTCTGCCTTGAGTCCTTCGATCTACATTGCAGCTTTGACCAATCCATTCGTGAGTCGAAAACAGAATCAAAGAAAGACTTTCCCTCTTCCTGACCTTCCTCCGACTCTCTCCCTCATTTTCTTTTTCTCAGTTCATCATTATCATGTCTCTCTTCTGTGGAGTCACGATTCCACCTCCTAACATCCCATACTTCTGGAGAAAATGGATGTACCAATTGAATCCGTTCACTAGATTGGTGGGAAGTCTGATTTCAAACGAGCTCTACCAGTTAGACGTTCGTTGCACGGATTCTGAATTCGCAGTCTTCCAACCTCCTCCAAATCAAAGTTGCTCTGCCTGGGCTGGTCCTTTCGTCGAGAAGGCTGGTGGATACCTCAACAATCCAGATGCGATGAGAGACTGTCAATACTGTCAATACAGTACTGGAGCCGGTTCTACGAACCTTTGGGAATCAGTTTCTCTACTCGTGGAAGAGATATTGGTATTTGATCGCGTTCATTGGTGAGTAGTAGAGAACCAGGGTCCCAGGACGAGAGATGGCGAAAGCTCGATGGGAACAGCTCGCTGACTTTTTCTTCTCTTTTTTCTTTTCCTTTCACTTTCTTTCAGTATTCAACACTCTTGTTTTGTTGGCTGCTGCCAAGTGGATCAAGTACAGCAACAGATAAACACTCTCGCCTTGTGGAAACTTTTCTCGTGCCTTGGTCAATCTTCTCAAGTCGCCTTTACGTTTATACCTGTGACTTTGGACAATGTAACCTCTTTCAACCTCTTCCTTTCTCGCTGTTTCGTCAAACGATTCGTTTTCACCTCTCAGATAGACTCTCTTTTCAAAACCTCTCGTCTCATCCCCGTTTTCTTTTCAGACGATGAGTAGATCCCTCCCTATCTCATCCGCTCCAATCTTTGTTTAGATTACGAAATGAACTAGAAATCTTTCCTCTACGACTGTTCTGTTACTTTTCGTTTGAACGTAAGGACGTAAGAAAATGGGTGGCGTGCCACCGCGATTCTGCCCTTTGTGAAGTCAGGTTCCTGATCTTCTGTCTTCCGTCTTCTTCTTGGACCTGCATTTCTTCAATCTCTTGCCGATCTCTCTGTCGATCTATCGTGCTTGTTCCGCCAGTGAAAGGTTAGCTTGAGTGCTTGACGCTGGACTGGAGAGCCAGAAACTCGAGAGCTGAGCTTGGATACGCGTTTCGACGTGTCTATCCAATGTCCAAGTTTCAGATTTAATCTATTCGGATTTATGAGAAGAGAGGGCAGAGGCAAGGCACGACTTCCGAGTGAGGAAAGAGAGAGAGAAGGATCGGAGTTCTCTTCTCTGTGCGTCAGTTGGAAGCATCGGTCTCGTCACTCAGCTTTGAACTCAACACACAACTTCCTCTCGCTCTCCTAGCAAATCAAATCGGATCAAGCTTGTTTTCCCAATCAAACAAATCGATTTCAAAGTCAAAGGCAAGATGGAGGAAAGACTGCTGAGAAAAGGCAGCTAGCTTCCCAATCGGTGAAAGGGAGGGAGTGTTTCAGCTTCGAAGTTCAGACCAAGGGATGCACATTGCCTCGATTTAAAAAGGATGGGTTGCATGATCCTGTCAAACCTTCTTCCCCTTTCTTTCTTCATTCTCGATCTGAAAATCCATATACGTCAAAGAGGTAAGTTTGAGGTAGCACTTCTCTTCCGAATCGTACCACCTTTCACTTTTCACTGTTCTTCATCTCTTACTTTCTCCTTCCTTCCCTCTTCTTCTCTGGTCTCAATCGGCTCGCAAAGCACTCTTGTGAGGACCAAAGTCACCCCATCTCATCCTTCAAGGAGAACCGAGCAAACGCCGGAAACATCCACAACCTCCTTCATCTTCATCTTATCTCTGGTTTCCCTCCCAACTTCACCCTCTAATCCGACTTCTAACTCCCTTGGAAACATTCAATCATCAAAACATCAACCTCAACATGTACCTTCCGGACCGTAAGGACATCATTCAAGTCCTCCCCTACTCTTCTTCATCTTCTTTCGGCAACACCACGCTGCCCTACATCACTCAAATCCAACCTCATCATCCAAGACACTCTCAGGTCTTATCTCAAACCACAATAGCAGTACTATGTCTAGGTCTCATCATAGCAGTCGCGCTCTGCTTGGTTCTACTCAGAGTCTTGGCTCTGCAGCGTAGAGACACCACTGGGTCTCTGAGAGGTCTACCTTTGTCTACAAGGTTATCCAAGGCCTTGGGAATAGGATCCAACAGGCGGAATGATAGGATGGATAGGTCGGATAGTGGAAGTCTGATATCCGAGAGTCAAGAGAGATCGGGAGTGACGTTGACCACCTCTACTTCTTCACCTCTACACAAGAGGAAAAGAACGACGGAAGGTCAAGGGAATAACTTTTCAAGAAGGCTGGTTAGTAGATTTGGTAGTATCTCAGTATCTAGAAAGAAGAACACGAAGCATAGGAAGAACAGTTCATCGTTCAATTCAAACGAAATCAAGACTACTCTCATACCTTCAAGTTGGATTTACGAGACTTCTTCTCATCCCGTGATTCTACCAATGACCAGAATGGAAGGATCTGATCCGATTACAAGAAGTCAGAATCATCATCATCAGCCTTCATCTTCAAACAATGGTAGTGGTAGCAATTCATCTGGAACGGTTTCGCTTCATTCTCACTCAAACTCTACAAGTAGCTATCGAAATGGTTCGATTTCTTCTCCTTCAAACGCCTCAGCCTTCTCTTCAATTTCAGTATTCGAATCTCATTCAATCAATGGCTTCAGAACAACACCACCTCAAAGCCCAATGAGAGCCTTGTATTCCAACTCGGCAAGAAGGGGATCTAACTTCTCGTCGATTGAAGGGGTTCAAGTCGTAAGGAGGGAAAGTGTGGCTTTGGCTCAAGCTTGGAAAGAGGTAGAAGAAGAGTACGAAGTTCAAGAACCAAGAGGCTATCAAATGAATGACGATTCCATTTTTGTCATCGAAGATTCTTTCCCAACACCTCAAGCTCAAGATTACGAAGGATTCTCATTTCAAGCTCAAGCACCTCAACAATCTTCAAACTTCGACCCTTCAGCTTCACCGAAATCTTCTAGACCTCCTCTCACTTCTCACAACAACCCTTTACCTAGGTTGGCAGCTTCGGAATCTTTCCAACGTCTAGTCGCCACCGATCAAAGCTATGGATACGTCAAACCTGAGAGTGTCGAAGACTCTTATCGTCGACCTTCACAGCCAGTATCAGCTTTCACTGGGTACTCTATGAGTACAGAACCTTGTAACAAGACGGTCGGAACTGGATTCTGGAATTGGCCTGGAGTCTCGGAGTCGGTCTCAGAAGAAAGAAGAGGTTCAGCAGCGACAAGTACGACGATTCATCCTTCTTCTTCTCGTAGACCTTCTTGGCTGGATGGTTATTCGCACTCAAATCCGAACTCCTCTGCAATCTTTCAATCTCTCAGAAGGCCTTCTGCCGGACCTCTACCCACTCCAGATCAAGTTCACTTCCACGCTCCAGGTCAAGCTTTGCATCATCATATGCATCTTCAAGGCTTGAGTCAACCTTTGCCTCCGACTGTACCTCCTGTCCTCAGAAAAGGTGCCGATTTGGCAACCGCTAGCTCAAAGTCAATCGTCAACACTTCTTCAAGTCTCAATCCATCTTCGCCTTTGACTTCAATGCCAATCTCTGCCCCTGCTTCTGTATCACATTCCGACGCTTCGCATTCCACTCTTTCACTGGAATCAGGAGAAGAATTTCAGAGTCGACCAAGTCCTTCAACGGAAGCTGCAGAAGAAGACTTCGAAGATCCGACTATGGCTTTGACGAGGTTCAGAGGTCGAGTTCCGATGTTGAGATCTGCAAGTGATGCTCCGAGTGCTTTGAGTTTACCAAGGTGAGTGTTTTGATAGCTCTTCGAGAGTGCTAGTCTTTGAGTAGAGTCAAAAATCTAATTCTCATTCTTTTGCACCTCGCTCCGTTTCTCTACAACCCCTTCAGAACCGTATCGAGAGCTGGTTCTCTCGATTTCGAATCTGAAAACGACGAAGCTCTATGCTCTGGAAGTGATTGGGAAGAAGAAGTCATGAGCGATGATGCAGAAGGAGAAGATTTCGATCGAGAACTCAAAGCCTCAAGTGGTGATTCTGTCAACAACATCGACAGGACCACACTTCCAGATCCATCTTCTATCAAGACCAAATCTTCTCAAGTACAATTACAATCCAAATCATCCTTCGAATCGATTTTAGGTCTCAACAATCTGAACGCATCTCCAACTTCTTCTGCAAGATTGAGAGCTTTGGCAAGACCTCCAGCGCTTCTCCCAGCTTCTTTGACTTCGAATCAGAACAAGATTGGGATCCGACTCAATGGAAAGGAAAACTTCAATCCCAATGATTCCGATGAACAATGGGATGATGATTCCACTCCTCGCTATTCGAGATTCTCGATTAGAAGTGGAAGCAATGGAGATTTACCTTCACCAACTCAGTCTTTGGCTCCCACTTTGATCGAAAGCTCAAGTTCAAATCCAAATACACCAACCAGTCCAAATCTTCCTTTGACTCCCAATAACAAGATCAATCCTTTACCTACTCTAGAAGAACATGGTAAAAGTTTGAATGTCGGTTCTCATCATCATCAATTATCGAAGAAGAAGAACAGTCACTCCAAGAACAGATTCGTCAGAACTGAAGTTGAGAATGACGGAGGGGATGACATGGATCTACAAGGAGCTTTTAAGGAATCCTTTATGTTGGACGTTGGGAATGGTAGAGCAGTCAAATTGGCTGCTATGCCCACTCCATCGCTCGAGAAAGCAAACCCGATAGGTTGGCTCTGAAAACGAACACGCTCTCTTCACAATTATTCTTCTCTGAACCTCTTTTTCCGGATCCGAACAATTAAATAGACTGCCTGTACAATTCTACAACCACAATCAAACCCATCAAACATTTCAATGCCGCTTTCAACTCAAAGCTAGTTCTGCATCTCGATCTTCTCGTGCTCTCTGATTTCTCCTGTATACCTTTGTTCGGATCATTTTCAATCCACTTTTCTTCTCCTCTAGATTTTTTTCGTTTCGCAACTTTTCATATAAATTCGCTTGAACGCCGCGGAGGTTCCGTCGCAGAGTGAGAGGGGATCATCGAGAAAAAAGGCATAAAAGGCCTCTCCTTCTCCCATTTCTCCCATTTCTTCCAAGTCTCTCTTCCTCACCTTTCCCAAGACCAAATCACATCTCTCAGTCTCAAAGCATCAGACCCAATCCTCTTACGCTACGAACATGACTTCTGCTTCGCCTTCACTCTCTGCGACACCTCAACCTTCAAACTCATTGGACCTCTTTTCAGTCTCAAACAAGAATGCGCTCGTGACGGGTGGAACCAGAGGAATAGGAGCAGCTTGTGCATTGGCTTTGGCTTCAGCTGGTGCAAACGTCTGCTTGGTAGTGAGACCTTCAGATTCAGACATCAGTAACCATCCAGCTTTGGATCGACTCCCAAAGGACAAAGGTCAGAAACATTCAGTCGTAGTGGCAGATCTATCCAATTCAGAATCCGTAAAACAGGTATTCCCAAAAGCATTGGAATCAAACAATGGAAGAATTGACATCTTGATCAATTGCGCTGGAATCCAAAGGAGAAATCCAAGCACGGAATTCTTGGAACAGGATTGGGATGAGGTGAGTTCACTTAAAAGTTCCACAGTAGGCTCGGCTCACGATTGGATTATTGGATAGAAATAGGGTCTAAACTGTCAATTGCGATGAGGGTCTGCTTGATTCAGAGCTCAAAGAGACCATCTCGTTTGAGACTCTCTCTCGAGAAAGTGTTGTTCTCTTGACAGGAAGCCTCTGACTTCTCCTCCTTCTTTGATCTCTTCGTGCTTCACTTCAAAAGGTAATTCAAGTCAACCTAAAGACCGTCTGGCTGCTATGTCAAGCAGCAGGTCAGCATATGGTTCCAAGAAGAGAAGGAAAGATCATCAACTTTTGTAGTCTCCTTTTCTTATCAAGGTGGCTTGACTGTGAGTTCAAAGGTTCAATGCTGAGACTCTTTCTATAACCAAGTGACTCGTTCTGGAAGTCGCTTTGAACAGTCCCTTTCGTTAAGAGACAAAAGAGTCTGAAATCCTTGACTCGACGCTCTGTCTCTCAATCTTCCCTTGCATCACTCAAGGTGCCAGCTTACGCTTCAGCAAAAGGAGCTGTTTCTCAATTGACAAAAGCACTTTCCAACGAATGGTCCAAGCATAACATCAACGTCAATGCTATTGCACCAGGTGAGTTCGAACGTTCTCAGCTCGATTATCCTCGTGTTCTCTTTCTGACGACATTCTCTTTCTCTCCACAACATCTTTGTTCTCGGATGTCCCGTAGGTTACATTGCAACGTAAGTCATCATCGAGCTTTATAAACTTCCCTGCTCGGTCTTTGTCAAGTATCAGACTCGACAGTCTCGACTGACTTTGACTTTTTTGTCCTCACTCCAACAGCGACATGAATGAAAAGCTTTTGGCAGATCCAACCAGATTGCGTCAAATCTCAGAAAGAATCCCAGCCGGTTAGTACTTTGGTAAAGATTTTGTTCTCATCGAGGTGTAGCTGAGACAGTCTTGATAGACAGCTGAGCAGAATCGCATTTTCCCTCTTGTTTCTTTCCAGGTCGTTGGGGATCTCCTTCAGACTTCGCAGGTCCAACAATCTTCCTATCTAGCGATGCTTCAAAGTATCTCTCGGGAGAAACAATAGTCGTCGATGGAGGTTGGATGGGAAGATGATTCCTCAGAATATATGCCTTCATTTCGAAAAGATCTCTCCAAATGTCAATCTCTCGCTCATGCTTTTCATCTAGCAAGCTCTTGAAATAGAAGTTTCAATCTTGTTCGCTAGGTATGTAGTGAATTCAGACCTGAGAATGAACATTGACGGCATAACATTCAGTCGAGATGACCTCCTGAAACCTGAAGTAAAGACGTGAGAGCGTGAGATCTCAGATCTGAGAGCACGTCCTCAACGGCATGATCCACGAGGCACAAATGAAGGTGGATCGAGTGCCTGCAATACTACCTGCAACGTCTGTGCGTAAGAATAAACAATGAAGATGCCTCGCAAACGGCAACCTCGCTGAATGACTTCGATGAATGGCAGAAGATCCGGCTTGCGAGCGTGACGGAGCTCTTCAATACTCCACAGTCATTGCAGACGAGTTATATATAACTGCACCAGAGATCCAGGATCTTGAGAGAGAAAGCGTGTGTGAGAGAGAGAGAGAGGAAGGAGAGGAAAAAAGAAGGAGAAAAGAAGAGAACAGCGAGATCGGGGTCAAACAAGCATCGCCACATCCACCTTCAATTAACGCCACTTGAGGGCAGAGAACGGCAAGCCTTTTAGCGTGTTGTTGAAATTTGGCTTTTTGGTAACTCGGCCTGGAAAAAGCGACTCTGTTTCCAATCAAGATCTGCCCTAAATTAGGGTTGACTCTTTTGATTGCTTTTTCTCTGGTCTGCGGGGAAGCAAAGTGCTTGGGTCTTGCTCTCTTCTTTCCTCGATTCGACTCTGCCTTTCTACCATTCACTCCTTCCATCCATCCTGCTCACCTTTCTCATAAAGAAGGAGCTTGAACTTTGAGCTTCTTTTTTCATCGCCTCATCAAGACACGACCTTCTTTTAAGAAGAAGAGAAGAACCTTTCGACCTTCTTTTTTCTTCACCTTCTCTTCTTCGCTTTTCCTCTTCCATCCGTTCGTTCTGTGCCGAACCCTTCCAACCTTGCGGTTGTCACCCCTTTCTTTAACTCTTCTCTTCATCCTTTCTCTTCTACATCTCACTCATCTTCAACTAAAGGATGCATCTTCTCAGCAATCCAGTCAGTGGAGTGGCTCTACTCACTCTTCTAACTTCAACTAATGCTTTACCTTCCATCCAGACCTTCAGAGGAGAGAAAGTAACTTCGTCTCTTTACAACCGAGACACCTTTCTTTCAGAAGTCGTCAAACCAGTTCCAAGATTGGTGAATCCTAGAGAGTATGGTTCAAACACTCCAGAAAGAGCACATCCAGAACTGGAAAATTGGAATTCATATTGGGCTCCACCTCCTGCTTCTCCTCGATCAACTTCAAAGATTTCAACTCTTTTCGATTCTTTCTTGAACAAATCTCAGAAAGTCCTCAAATTGACTGAGGAATTGGTCTCCGATTATGCTCATCTATTGTCGCCTTATGTTGTTGGCAAAGAGAAATACGTTCCAAAGTTATCCTCCTTCTCGAAAAGCAAATGGTGGAACAATGGGAACCCAGAATTCCAAATCAAGGACGATCTACCGAATCTCCCTTCTGCTAGTGGATTCGATTATGGAAACACTCCAGTCAGAGGAGTCAACATTGGTGAGTGAAGATAAACTCGCAGTTTCGCGGGTTCGACCTCTTCTTCACAACTGACGCTTGTTCCCTTCTTCTTCTTTCCTCTTCTTTCATGGATTCTGTACATATGCAGGAAACTGGGTGAGTAGATTCACGTGATCTCTGTTTGTTATTCGCCTCGAGCAAATTTTGGAACCCTCCGAAGCGATCGGTTGTTCAACTTCGTCTTAAAAATTTTCTTGCCTTCTTTTCTCCGCCGCTTCTCTTCTTCAGCTTCTGATCGAACTTTGGATGGACGATGTAAGTGTCGTGTTATAAGCATTCAGATGTTTCTTCAGAAAAAAAGACCTTGACATGAGCTTAGCGACTGAGAAAAATCTTCTCTTTGTCCTTCATCGATTGTCCTCCCGCATAGGTTCTATCGACTGCTTTGAACAACCACGCTGTCAATGCTCCTTATCCAAACCCTATCGTGGACGAATGGACTGGTGAGTACCATACTCATATCTGAAAGAAATGTCGCGTTTCGATCTAGAAATACTTTTCTTCTTATACTTTGCAACCTTGCGGTCTGTCTTCTCTCGATCACACAGCCGGCCAGTATTCTACTCTAGACTGGGCAACTCATGTTCTAGAGAAGCATTTCGATACGTAAGTTTAGAACCAAGTTTTCTTTCTAGGAATGAGTGA
This sequence comes from Hemileia vastatrix, assembly GCA_030280995.1. Lineage (NCBI taxonomy): Eukaryota > Fungi > Basidiomycota > Pucciniomycetes > Pucciniales > Zaghouaniaceae > Hemileia > Hemileia vastatrix. The sequence continues at coordinate 93,975 of JASXTE010000122.1, read as the reverse complement.
TAGATGCGACTTCAGAAGCCTCGATCTCACATTGGTTTTTTCTCTTTCTCGTCCAAACACTTCGCTCTCCACTTCCTTTGACGCGTCTTTCGACTTCTAGCTGGATAGTTGAAGACGACTGGAAAGCCATCGCTGCTGCAGGATTGAACCACGTCAGAATTCCAGTTCCACACTTTGCCTTCCCAGAGACTTTCGGACCTACTATCCCTTACCTCAGTTTGAATCGTTTCGACAAGCTAAAGGAAGGAGTACTTTTGGCAAAGAAATATGGTCTCAAGGTTTGGATCGACTTGCATTCGGTCCCAGGAAGTGAGTGTTTGTAGATAGCCAAAAAAAGAAAGAGAAAACAAAGCTGGAAACAGCTCTCTCGCGGATATCTACATTCAACTTTCTGACTCTCTCAATTCTCTCTTGAACGAACATTCCATTCTTATAATTTCCAGGTCAAAATGGTAAGCCTATCACTTACAGAGAGCCAACAGCTTTCACGTCGAGTCCTTTGAGATTTTGACACTGAAGACTTCGCTGACCCACTTTCCAACTTTTCACTTTGACCCTTCTCTCTTAGGTTACGACAACAGTGGTCATGCTACAGGTGTTCCTCACTGGGCTGATGGACCAGGATACTACGTCAAGACCAAGTTAGCTCTCAATCGTCTCATCGATGAATTCTCCCAAGACGTCTACAACGGAACAGTGACTGCTATCGAGCCTGTCAATGAGCCTTGGGGAAAACAAGACACTTCTGGAAGGATCCAAAACCTTCTCAACGACTATTATCCATACGCTCACAATGCAATCGCACATCCAAACAATCAGACTGAATTCAGTAACCTTCTTTTGGCAGCTCACGATGGTTTTCAAGGACTTCAATACTGGCAAGATTTCTGGACTGGAGATGCAAGAGCTAGAGTTTTACTCGATACTCACCCTTATTTCGTCTATTCGGATTATGAAAAGTCAGCTCAAGATAAGGCTAGATTGAAGGAGGTTTGTGATTTGGCAGATAGTTTCACTCAGAGTCAACAATACTATCCTTCGATCGCCGGAGAAATGGCTTGTAATGGTGAGTACACTTTCGTCCAGAACTTGGACAAAATTTGAATTTCAACTCTAAATTATGTCTTTGCTTCTCTTCTTCTTCGACTCATAATGTTGCAGGCCCAAATGGAGACAATCCGTGAGTATTTTCATGAATTTCACGAGGCGAAAGTCTCTCTTAGACGCGTACTGATTTGACACCTTCGATCTTTCGCTTTTCCCTCACCTCAGTGGCGATCGTGATCTACCAGTCGGTCCAGTCAAGTTCCCGCAAGATGGAACAGACTATCCTTACTCTGTCAAATACATGGTGAGTAATCTATCCGAGTTAGAAAGTGTAGAAAGTCGATGATGAGGCGAGTCGAAGCTGACGCCACTCCGAATCTCTCTCTCCGGTGTCACAGGCTTTCATGGCTTTGAATTTCAGAACTCAGCAAGATGTGTTCGAATCTGGAGGCAAAGGAGGATGGATTTTCTGGGCTTGGCGTAATAGGCGAGTTTTCTCGAGCATCAATCATCAATCACGCTCTTTCGAATCGACAGCTAAACTCCATTTCTCTCCTTCTCTTTTCCCTCAGAAACGCTTTGGATTGGTCTTATTCGACTGGATTGCAGTACGGCTGGATCCCTCAAGACCTCGATGCCAAGCCATATGGAGATAACATCTGTACAGGAGTGAGTAGAATTCTCGAAGACGCTTTACTGATTTGGACTCTTCCGTCATTGGCTAGCCCTCTTCTCGATCTTTACCGGATGCTTTGATCTCTCTTAAATTTGTTACTGACCTTCTGTTCGTCTCCTTCTCAACCAAATGTCTAACAGTATCTCCACAGAATCGGAGCCACTTAAGGTTATTGGAATGTCAAAAAGATGATACCCTTGTTCTGCGTCATGACTCTACTGTCTCTCATCACCTCTTTCTTCCCATTGGAATTGGTTTGTATTCCCCTCGTTTATTCGTCCCCCTGTCTTTTTTTCTCTCGCATTTCCTTTTGACCTTTTCAGATTTCGATTTCCTCTTACTTGATTTACTCTTATCTTGTCGCTTCTTCTTCTGTTCATCTTTGGATCGCATCTGAACCCCCCAAATCTTTGTTGCATCTCAACCTTTTCGCCTCGTCTTGATCCTAATTTATATAATGAAATGTTGTAGTAGCTCTTTCTTCGGATTCCCAATTTATGACTTAATTGACGACAAGAAGTCTGAGATTTGCGTGACGTGTTTTTCGGTGGGTGTTGCTTGTTCGATGTGAATTTCGATCTGAATTGACTTGAACTTGAATCTAAACACCAAACAATCCCTTTTCGACTTTCTCTCTCTCGCTTTGATTCCAACACCTTTAACAATTTCTAATTGAAAACATCAGCCAACTCAACACGCAAGAAAGCAAGACAAACAAATCTTACTCAACTCAAATCTCTCCCTCTTATCCCTTGCCTTCCCTTCTCTTCTCCTTCTGATGGTTCTGATTCATCGGCCTCGACCTCCTTCAGATCCATTCTATTCTTCAAGATCATCCGATTACTCTCAAGCTTATCTCTCAATCCTAAGAGCTTCTCGTTCTAAATCCATCGGTTCCACTTCCTCTTCTGCTTCTGCTGCCGTTCTCATCCTAGTGGCTCCAGACGTAGACGCCCTTTGCGCTGCTAGATTGTTCGCAAAGTTACTCAGAGAAGATGATGTTTCTTACAGAGTAGTACCCGTGGATGGTTACAGGACTCTCAACAAGATCATCGTCGATGATGTCGTGGGAAATCCAGAGGTGAGCATCTTTCAAAGATTGGATCGAGCTTGCATTGAGGTAACGCGTACCTTTGACATGGAATTGGTGGAAATTACGAGGCTGGAAACTGGTTTATAAGATGGGAAAGAGCGATATCGCGTTATTGCTCGAGTGGTGAAGGTAGAGAGAGGGTGCACCTCTGGGACAAGATAGAGGAGACCATCTCTATCGACCTATCGTTCCTTCATCACAGGAGAGGATACATTGTTTGGCAGCTTATCAAATGATCGAGTATCTGAAAGCTACGAATTGAAAGTAGCCATCGATCTACATGAGTTGTGTTTGTGCTCATTCAACTCTCTCTCCCTCCCTTTCCCCAAACAGCTCCATTCCCTTCTATTCATCAACCTAGGATCCATCCTGTCCCTTCCAAACTATTTCGAATCCTCCTCTGATTCTTCTCCCGAGGATTCAGGGGCTCATCCTCTACCGGATCATTGCACAGTTCACGTCATTGATTCTCATAGACCTTGGAATTTGGACAATCTATTCGCAAGTTCCACCATTTTGCAAAATCAGATTTGGATTTGGGACGATGGAGAAGTTCAAGAGAGGTTACAATTGGAACAAGAAGCTTATTCGGAATTGGAATTCGATAGAGGAGATGAAAGTGAAAGCGAAAGCGATAGCGAGGATGAAAGTGAAAGTGGTAGTGAGAGTGGGAGTGGGAGCGAAAGTGAGGATGAAAGTGAAAAAGAAGATGAGGAAGAAGATGATCAAGATCAAGAAGAAGAGGATGAGGACGAATTCGGATCACCCTCAAAAAAGAAAGTCAAGAAGAGGAAGAGAAGGAATGACGATGGTAGCGATGAAGACGAGGATTTGGAGGAGGGAGCTGGGAAGGTGAGTTCTTGACGATTCGTACCTTTTGACGTGTTCTATTTCTCAATTTTGACAACAGTTTTCTTCATTTTGTTTCCGATCTCACAGAAGTCTCGGAAGAGGAAACACAGACGACGTCATCGATCCAAACCTAAAAAGCTGTCGAGAGCTGCAAGAATCAAGTATCGAAATGTTCTAGGAAGGTATTATTCAAGAGGTGCTGCCACTGGCACCAGTGTCGCTGGAATGATTTACATGCTTGCTGCAAAGCTTGGTAGAGGAGACAATGATGCTCTTTGGTGAGTTTCTCTCGTCCAAATCGTTTCGACCATCTGTATTCTCTAACCTCCCTTTCGGAATTGCTTTCTCGAACCTTCCTCTCTCACAGGCTAGCAATCTTGGGACTGACTGCTCAATACGTATCTTCATCCATCCATTTCGAAGATTACGACATTCGATCCAAAGCTCTCAGTGCCGATGTGGAAGTTCTGAATCCAAGACCTTCAAACCCAAGAGGTAGTCGAGCTCATGTGACTGCTGATTATAGCGTCTCGAGTACTTCTGCCGATGATGCTCAGATAAGAGTTTTGGATTCGGAACTCAGATTCACTCTTTATAGACATTGGAGTTTGGAACATTCGATGTATCATACGAGTTACGTAGCTGCAAAGTTGGGAATCTGGAGAGAGAAAGGAATGAGCAAGCTGAGAGGATTGCTAGCGAAGATGGGGTGAGTTTCTCATCTATCTGGTGTTGCTAGAGCTTGAAACTTCGATTGGTTGCTGATCTCACTTCTTTTTCCTTCGATCTACCAGATTCTCTCTTCAAAACTGTCGTCAACATTACGAACATATGGACCTAGATCTCAGAGCCACTCTAGTAGCCAAGATGGATGACATTGCACCAGAATACGGTCTTACGGAACTGACTTACAGATCATTCATTCGATCCTTCGGTTTCCTAGCGTCTCCAATCTCTGCAGCCGATGCAGTCGAAGGAATCCACGCTCTACTGAATGCAGCCTATGGAGTCAGAATCGACGTCGAAACTCCTGGAATGACTTTTGCAGCTTCGAATGCAAAGGCAGGAGCTGGGACTGGAGGTGGAAATTATGGAGTCCCCGGAAATTCTGGAAGTGAACTCTTTGGTCAGAAGAAACCTTGGAGAATGTTGGATAATACCAAAGGAATGGACAAGGAGAATGATCGACCTCAAACGAATGGAAGAGATGATTTGGACGATGATGAGAAGACTAGAAGGGTTGAACAGGATAGAGATGAAGCTTGGAAGAATTGCTTCCATGCTGCCTATGGTGCTTTGGATTCGAAGAAAGCTTCGAGGTGAGTGAGAGAGAAAATGAGGCTCGAAATGACTCTCAAGCTAGGCATACATTCATCTCTAACATCTCAATCTTCTTTCAAAATTACCTTTCTCTTATTCCTTTCAGTGTCGCTCTGCTCAGTTCGTCGTTGGCTCTTTCAAGTCTCTTCATGCAGCCGTCATTTCCCAAGGGGTCTCTCTAATCGACAAGCAAGCGATCAGAACTCTAGCAGGTTTCCGTCTAGCAATCATCAAGGATGGACCAGATTTACATTTATTCTCTCATCCTTCAACTCTAACCCGTCTAGCACTTTGGTTAGTCGATGCCTTAAGAGATCTCATCAACGAAACCGAATTGAAGAAAGCTAAGAACAAAAGGATTAGGAAATTAGAAAGAGCAGGGAAACAAATCAATGATGATGATGAAGATGGTATAGATCCAAATGCTGTAGTCAAGAATTTACCCTTTGTCATTGCAGCTTTGGATGAAGAAACTGACGTCTTTGTTGTCGTTGGGGTCACTGGTGCTCCAGATTTTGGTGATACTAGAAGGAATAGGTTTGGTTTATCCTTTCAAGAAGCAGCTAGGAGATCTGGTGCTAGAACTAGACATGATAGATTCGAAACTGCTGCTATTGAAGTTAGAAAGGAAGATATTGGAAGCTTTGTCGAACACTTGCATTTGGAGGCTTAGAATGATCTTTTCAACTTCCACGCCGCGTCAAACGAGCTTTCATATCTGTTACCTGGAACGAGTCTCACCTTTTCTATCATCAATCTTCTGCTTCATTTTGAATATATCTTCTGGTTTCCTTGCTGTTGTCGTTCCCTCTCTCGAGATTCTATTTTTCCCTCTCAGCGTACCCACTCAGTCTTCCTCCACCTTCTCAATCGTGAACGCATATATCAGATTCCATCTAGCAATCGCAACATTTTGATTATTTGACTGATCAAAAAGGTGTGTGCTCGGCAGAAGTTCTACATTCAAGATGAAAGTTCTGACAATTTGCTTCTTCGCCTCCTTCTCTTCGCTCCCTTCATCCAACCCTCTCCTTCGCTCCGTTCTCTCTCTCTGACTCCTTTCCATGCCGACGCCAAAGGAAGAACTAAAAGCTTTTTGCGGCTTCGACTACCTCGAGTGGCATCACATCGACTTGAGTCAGGCTACTTTAATCGTTCCCAATCCTTTCAAGACGAGTCTCCATGAGACTTTCCACCTCGTCAATTCCAGCGAAGGCACCAATCTGGACACTCTTCCACTCGAGGTTGCAGAAGCTATAGCATCTTACATTCAGTCTTGGGCAGAGGTCGACGGAGAGGAAGACCAGCAAGCTGGGAGAAGGTGAGTTGAGAACGAAGTGGCTTCTGTCTGGATGTGCTGAGGGAAGTGAAATCTTACAGCTGGTGACGAATGAAATGACCCTTTAGATCGTCATGAATTCATTCGATTCTATCGTTGAAAGTGACCAAAGGCTCAGTACTGGCTCGATATCGACTAACCTCCTTCTTACCTCTTCACTTCGCTCTTCGCACTCATTCAGGATTAGAGATTCCACTCTGCTTGCTTTAGCACTCACCTCGAAGGCTGTATGCAAGCTGTTTCAGCCTCTACTACTTCAGAGCATCACCATATTCCCAGCAGAAGTCCCTTACCTCTGTCGCTCCGTCCTGTTCTATGGGAGTGAAGAGTCTCAAAGGATCGGTGGGATCGTCAAGTCACTGACAATCAAGGCTCCTACTCGTAGAGAGGATCAAGACATGGGTTGGAAGGATTATGAAGCCGATTACATGATCAGAAAGGTTACGTCTGGGAGATATCAATCGGTTTCAGAAGTTCCTGTCGAACAACTTGACGTCTTGCTCAGTAAAGGAATGGATTTATTCTTGGGATCGCTCTATTTTCAACTCAGGCGACTCCAAACGTTGGTGGTTCTCTTCCCCGACGCTTTGCTGTTTCCTTTGAAGTTTCAAGGTGTCATTTGTCCATTTTTGACTCACTCTCTCAAGAGACTCCATGTGGGGAAAGATATTCGTCAAAATACATCGTTATTGACTTTCAATGGTAGTAACGCTCTATGGATCCTTTGTTTCTGCCCATTACTTCAAGAAGCCATCCTTCGTTTCCAAATCAGTCTCAAAGATTCAAAGCTTCTCTCGGAGAATGCAGAGGCTTTCAAAGGAGTTTCAAACGTCAAGAGACTGTGTATCGACACTTTTTTTTGGGTATGTTCCCGCTAGGGAAGAGACTTGGTGGGGTCAAAAGACTGAAATCGGGAAAAAAGTTTAGATTGGGAAGTAGAAAGACCGACGCAATCTTTAGTCTCCTCAGAGTCACCAAGAATTTAGAGAGTTGTGAAATCGACCTGGATTATGCTTTAGCAAAGAGACACGATACGACTGACGTTAGTTCGATTGCTGTTACAGGTTTAATTGAATCCTCAGAATCCCTCAAACATCTCAGAGTCTTTGGTTTATCTCGTAATGAGCATGGTCAGCCTGCAGCTGATTATAGATTATTCGAGTCTTTAAAGATTCTCACAGTGGATTGTACGACTGTTGCCATTTCAACGTTTGCCATCAAGAACTGTCTTCCAATAAGTCTGGAAATTTTGGGATTCGATCACTACAGTTCTTTTGAGACTCAAAACCATCCTGATTATGAGAAAGAGGATTATATGCTGGCTAGATTGATAACTAAAGAGAATGTTCCTAACCTCAAGATGCTGGCAGTTCCGGAGTTCCCAGTCAATCGTTACTATCATAGGAATGTTCACGCTTCTTACAATTCAGCTTGGGAAAAAGGGAGAGCAGCCCTCAAGAGTATCCAATCTATCAAGAGTGGAAAGATTGGACTTCGTCTTTTACAACCAAGAGAAATTCGTGAGTTGCTGCGACTTTGAAGGCCTTGACAGGGCTGTTCTCAGACCATCTAATGACTTCGCTTCTGACGCTTTCGGGATACTCTTTCTTCTCTCCTCTCAATCTACAAATCGTCCAGTTGGAGATCCTGCCAAAGGAGAAAGATGCCTATCGAATCGCTCTTTGGCTTCTCCCTTCAGACCTGATCTCAAGTTCCAACAAGACGAGATGGACCTGGAACAAATCGCTTTCGCAATCGACTGCTTTTCTTTTCTCTGTCTGTTTTTCCTCCAGTCTGAAAATGTATCGGTTTTCTCGAGCTGGACGCTCACTACCCTTGCTGTGTTCGTTCGTCTGTTCTCGTTCGCGACTGCCACAAGGGGCTCTCTATTCGTATCGCTTCTCATTCTAAAGCTGGCAGTTCCTCATTTCAACCACGTGTAGCTTCTGCACAGAGAAATTCGCTGTGATTTTGGTGAAATGTGCGTCGAGGGGAGATTGAAGATTGAAGATTCTCCAGCTTCTTCTTCTCGACACATCCGACACCTTCTCTCCTTCAAGCACTCCTTCATCATGGTCGGTCAAGGGCTGTCTGATGAGCTGGTTTCACTATTCAAGCAAACTTTGCAATCCTCAACATCGCCTCCAGACATCCGAGCCATTCTAGCTCGATCAGAGAACAACGAGATTCAACTCGTCTCTACTTTCAAGGCACAATCGACAGACAAAGATGACTTTCAACCTTGCCTCAAGGAATTACTCAGCGTAGAAAAGGACAGAAGTGGCTATGTCTTACTCAGGCTGGACACTCAGAGCGCAAGTGGCGAATGGGAATGGGTAAGTAGGAGAGAGAGAAATCAAATCAAGATGGAGAGCAGTGGAGCGAAGCAGTAGGATGATTGGGAGGACGGCTCGACTTGAATGATTGGGCTGCTTCTTTTCTGCATTCATGCTCTACTGACATTACTTTGTTATCGATTGCTGCTTCCAATTTTTCAGATCTGCTTGGCTTATCAACCTGATGGAGCAAAGGTGAGTTGCAGCTACCACCATCCAGCTCCGTCTTCTTCTAGCGTTGCTCTCAAGAGCTCGAGTGACATGTCATTGAGGACATAATTTTGAAGATTGAAGATCAAACGTTGGAATCCATTTGGAAGAGCCCACGACGAAAGCTCAATCCTCCTTCATCTCCTACCCCATCCTCCCTATCTCTATCAGATTCGTGAGAAGATGAACTACGTCCCAGTCCGAACCTCCCTCCTATCGACTCTGGGAGAGCACAATTTCTTAGCAACTGAATTCGGTTCAACTCCAACTGAATTCCAATATCCGACAAAGATGAGGAATGCAAGGAAACATGATTATCAGAATCCTCAGTTAAAGACTGCTGGAAAGAAGGCTAGCGAAGCAGCTGGAACTGATGCTGGTGGAGCTAGAAGGAACTTTGGAGCTGTCAATTTGGCAACCGCTGGAGTTGGAAAGAGGGAGTATGGAGAGAAGAAGGTGGAAGAGGACAAGAAGGAAGTAGAGTCTACTTCTCCTGCTGCTTCGACTACTGCTGCTTCGATTTCTCAGGAACAGCCTTTATCAACTCCAGCTCCGACTTCTGACCCAACTCCAGAGGTAGATGCTTCAGTCGTACCTCAAGAAACTTCTGCTGCTGAAGAAGAAGTCATTCCGGTAGAAGAGAATCGAGAGGTTGAACCGGAACAGAAGGCAGCTGTTGAAGATGAAACAGAACGAGAGAAAGAAAACGCTGAGGACGAGAAGACGATAGAAGATCCAGTTCATCAACCAATCAACAATTCTGTATCGCATTCTGAGGTCACTCAAGAAGAAGCAGAAAGAAAAGCTCCAGAAGAACCTCCGACTCCTGCCACCTTCGGAAATGTCGCTACTAGTGCTGCATCTCAACCTCAAGAAGAAACCATCGAAGAGGAAGCACCACGATCAGAAGAAGTCGAACAGCAATTGTCTAAACCTACCTTACCAGACGATTCCAAGCTAGAGGAAGTCGCAGAAGAGGTGGCTCATTCTCAACCTCAAGAAACAGCAATTCCAACAAAGGTCATAGATCCAGTGCAAGAACAAGTCGATCCACCGATTCCAAGTTCAAAGGCTTCTGAAAAGATCTCAACTCCATCATCAACTGCAGCCTCTCAAAAACCTCAATCCTCTTCTTCGATTGGTATCGGAACCTCTAGCAACTCCATCCTTACTTCCTCGGAGCAATCTCTAGCAAATTTGAAAGCAAATGAAGCAACCTCTCTCATGTCTTCCTCTTCAAAATCCTCCAGTGGTTCTTCTTCTCTAGGATTCCAATGGTCAGATGACGTCTCTCCAGCTTTGGCTGGTCTAGGAACTCATGTCTCTGGTTCTGCTGAATGGAACTACGTTTCAATTTCAATAGATTTACAAAACGAGACTTTGGAGTTATCTGAACCTCCTAGATTCTTACCTTTAGGAGAGATCTCAACTATCGTAGATGTTAAAGAACCAAGATATATCTTCTATAGGATGGAATCTAGTGCCTTGAATGATTTGAAAGATTCAGATTCTATAGAACAAGTTTCAAAAGGTCAAAATCCAGTGGTCTTCATTTATAGTTGTCCTACTTCTAGTTCAGTCAAACATAGAATGCTTTATTCTGCTAATAGGAACACTTTGTTAGCTAGAGTAGGGAAGGAATTGAGTAAGATTTGGATCGCTTCTAAGGTAAGTCATCGCTCTAAGTCTGATCTCAACTTCATCGTCTTGATCTTCAAATCAAAAGATTGAACTGACTCGAGTCACTTTCTCTCAACTTTGACCCGAACAGATCGAAACTTCGGATCCAGCTTCGGATTTGGCTTCTTCCTCTATCAATTCAGAGTTGGCTTTCAGTATCAAGGCTTTGATTTCTAAGTCTCAAGCTGACAAAGCTGCAGTCGTTGGAGCTGGATCTGGCGATTCGAATTCTCATAAGGTTTTGGAAGCTTCAAAAGGTTTCTCGAGACCGAGAAGGCCAGGTGCTAAGTGAATCGAGAAAAGATGAAAGAGACAAGAAAGTGTCATATGATTTTGGATGAGATAGTGATGGCGAAATTTGTAGAAAGCGACAAAGGAATACATCAATGATTATTTCGGCGGGCTGTCAAGATGATTTTGATCTTCTGCTTCTGCTTGATCTTCCCTCCCCTTACCAACGCCTTTCAACCCTTTCATAGCTGACTTTTTCAGCCGAACTCTCTGTGTTACGACCGATGCTCAACATCTCTGATTTGAACTGCACCACTTGAGCCTCTTTGGATTTGATCTCTTCGTTTACCAGATCAATCTGTTGCTTGAGATCTCTCATGTTTGATTCTGATTCTTCCTGGGCTTGACGTCCCAATCTTCCAACCTGTTTCATCAATTGATGCGTTTTCGCAAGCTTGAACAGTTGGTTGTCTAGAGCGTTTCCTACTTGCTGAGTCTCTTCGGATGCTGTAGTAAAAGTTGACAGGGAAGTATTGGTGATCTCCAGTATTTGGATCGTTATCAATCTCAAAGCATCTATGCGTTGATTGTTCTTCCCCATTTCTTCCTTCAACCCACTGAGTTCTGATCTTATTGCTCGATTCGTTGCGACGTTCTTCTCATAAGTTGAAATGAGTTTCTCTTGAGACGAAAGGGCGGATAGTGCAAGGCTGACAAGGATTGCCCAGAAGGAAAACCTCACAAAACGAGTGACAATCTCAAGAGCCTTTTCTTCCTTTTCTAAGGAAGGAGCTGGAGAAGCTGAAGGGCAAATTGATATGTCAGAAAGAGACGAGACCACTCAATCGAAACTTTTCGAAATCACTCAATCGAAGGAGACTTACCTGACGCTGGTACTCTAGCTTCTTGCAAAACTTCTTCTTCAATACAGTCTTCAAAGGATGCATCATTGTCTACAGGATTTAAGATTCGCTGACTTTCAGCGTCAACTTGCGTTGGCTCAACGACCTCGAATAAATCACTTAGCCCATGAGTGCTCTCAGACGTAGTAGAGCCTTCTGATAGAGTGATTTCTTCGTTCGAAGGTACTTCTGCCATTGTTTGGTCTATTTTCATCGAGACTGGAGGGAGGAAAGGTAGAAGGAAGAGGAAGAAAGATTGAGAGTCTCAAGCTCTGCGCAAGCGCTTAATCTCGTCCAAGCGTCTCGAGCGCACACAATCCTCTTCAAGCATTAGCCCCCAAGAAGGATTCTATCCTCAAGCTCTGCTTCGAAAGAAGGGAAGATTAGAAAAAGCATGCTTAGAAGTGATGTAACAATTTACAAAGATGTATCGATCAAGAGGTCTCATCCCTCAACCCTCTCGAACCATTCTATAAAAGCCACAACTAGTTTATCAAATTTTCCCTCTTTACTCCTTCAAATTGACCTCAAAAGGAGCATCAGTCTTCTCTCTGACTTCCTCCTCAGTGACTCCTTCCGACAGTTCGACCAAGGTCAACTTTCCAGCTTTACGATCAACGTCAAAGACACATAGATCAGTGATGATTCTAGAGACACATTGAGCTCCAGTCAAAGGTAGAGCACATTTGGCTACGATCTTCGATCTTCCATTCTGTTGGAAGAAGAGAAAGTAGAAGAGGACAAAAGATCAGAGGAGAGTTTTCAAGGGGAAACGAAAAGCGACCAAAAAAGCTTTGCTCTTTCTTACTTACCTTGTCGACGTGGTCAGTCAAGACTACGACTCTGGTGTGATCTGGAGAGGAGACTAGATCCATGGCACCTCCCATTCCCTAAACAGAGCATGAGAACAATCGATGACAGAAAGAACGAGTTAGAGCAAAGCGAGAGATTGAGACTCATTGAAAGGAATGCAATCTCTTCAATCGTAAGACTCACCTTTACGACCTTTCCAGGGATCATATAGTTAGCCAAATCACCATTAGCACCAACTTGAAGAGCACCCAACATGGTAACATCAACATGACCACCTCTAATCATACCGAAACTTTCCGAACTTTCAAAAGTAGCAGCTCCAGGTAATAGAGTGACAGTTTCCTTTCCAGCATTAACGATATCACCATCAACTTGATCTTTAGTTGGGAAAGGACCCATTCCCAAGATACCATTTTCAGAATGTAAAACGACATCTACTCCTTCAGGTAAATGAGAAGGAACCAAACTTGGCATTCCGACTCCTAAATTGACGTACATTCCATTCTCCAATTCCTTTGCTGCTCTGATACAGATTTGATCCCTACGACGTCTGGCTTCTGCTTTGGCTGAATCTTTAGAGGAAGAGGAAGAGGATTCTGATGATGAGGATGATTTTTCAGGTTCTGAAATTGTGATGACTTCGATTTCTTTTGGTTTGGTGCATTTGACGATTCTGTTGACGAAGATTGAAGGTAGATGAATGTGGTTTGGGTCTAGAGATCCTACTGGAACGATTTCTTCAGCCTAAGGATAGGAAGGAGAGCGATTTGAGATTTTGTGAGATGGAAATTGTGGGATGCAACAGAAGCAACTCTCTCTTTTGCACCAAACTCACCTCGATGATAGTCAACTTGGCATTCTTAGCGAAAGCAGGTCCAAAGTTACCGGCAGCGTATCTGATCAAGTAAAATGTAGAGAGAGGCAATTGTCAGAAGAAGAAGCTCGCAGACTATGATCTTCTCATTCTTTCTCTATCCCTCCAAAACTCACCTGAAGACACAATTACCCATCTCGTCAGCTTTCCAAGCATGAACTATAGCCACGTCAGCAAAGATACTCTCTTCCAAAATGTATTTCCTTCCATTGAATTCTCTAGTTTCTCTAGGAGTTGCAGTTTCCAAGACTTTAGGTTCTTCTTTGGAACCCTCTTCCCTAGGAGCGTATCTAGTAGCCAAAGAACCAGTTTCGATTGCAGTACCTGCTCCAGTTGGAGTATAGAAGGCTGGAATTCCAAAGGCTCCAGCTCTACAACGTTCGACCAGAGTTCCTTGAGGGGTTAATTGTAAGGCTACTTTTCCTGCTAGATATTGAGATTCGAAGGACTTGTTGGATCCGATGAAGGAGGATATCATCTGTTCGGAAAAAGTAAAAGAAAGGAGTTTAGTGTTGGAATGTGTGATAGGATTGCGAAGAAGGGTTTTAGATTGGAAAATGGAAGTATCGGCAAAGCGTGGAGTGAAAGAATGAGAATGACATGAAGCTCAAAGAGTCAAGACTTACCTTTGAGATTTGTCTAGTATGTAAAAGTTTTCCTAAGGAATCGAGAAGCAAGCAAGAAGAGTGATATTGAGCTTCATGAGACTCTGAATTCCTTTCCCAAGTGTTGTTCTCTCTTTGTCCTTCCACTCTATCCTGATCTCTGCTTTCTCTCTCTCTCTCTCTCTCTCTCTCTCTCTCTCTCTCTCTCTCTCTCTCTCTCTCTCTCTCTCTCTCTCTCTCTCTCTCTCTCTCGTGTACTCACCTAGACCTCTTTCACCTACACCAGCATTGTTACTGACACAAGTGAGATCCTTGATGTTACTGTTTCTAGAGATGGCGTCGATCAGAGTGTCTGGAGTTCCACAAAGACCAAAGCCAGAAGAGAGGACAGTGTCACCAGATTTGATATCCTTGACCGCATCTTCTGCAGAGAATACTTTGGATACTCTTTGATTTGAAGTTGTGGATGAGAATTGTCTGTTGGGAAGAAGAGTTGGTAGATTCGACGTCGGTTTCAAGAGATTTCTAGACTGAATCACTCGACAAGAGGACAAGGCGGATCTGGATAGCATCGTGCAGGACGAGGGTGGTGAGGGTGAGAATGAAGAGATGAAGATAGAATCTGACCAGAGGAAGAAGAGGGAGAAGAAGATTAGGAAGAGGTCTCTCTTTTTGTAGTTGCTGGGGAAGAGGGAAGAAAGTTAAAGTGCTTCTTCTCCTTCGATCCGTCAGATCCGTCAATCTTCAAACGCTCTTAACTCCTCATCATGATGGTTACTCTACGAAAGACATTCAGCTACAATCGCACAACTGCATCAATCATCAGTTCAGCAGCGACGACGACGACGAGGTGCAGGCGCTGCTCCAAGGCAAGATTTTCATCTTCATCAACCTTTTCCACTTCGACTCAGACTTCTTCGTCAACTTCCCTCTCAGATCTGTCTGATCAACGAAGCAGCGATCTATCATCAAGACTAAGAAGAACTCAGCGGCATCAAAATCAATCAACTCCAGCTTATTCCTCTGAAGACGAAAGATTCGTCTTGGTCTCGAAATTACCATTGACTGCCACTCCTCATGACATTCGCTCTCTTGCTTCTCACTCTCAAAGAGAAGCAAGGGATATAACTCATAGTAAGTGGAAGATTGAGGATGCAAAAGCGTTCCACATCCATGTCGCTGATTTGGATCCTTTCTTTTTTCACTCTCTTTCACTTCGTCATCCAGTCAGACTGCTTTATACAAAGTACCTTCATGCTGCCGGGAAAGCAATAGTCACTTTCAATACCGCGTCTCATGCAAAATCCTTCTCGGCACAGTCTGCAACAAAGATGATCGGAGGTCATAAAGTCTCGATGGAACTGGTAAGTTTGTCGTCGAGGGCAAATTTTCTTCTCTTTCTTTCTTGCTTCTTTTCTGATCATGCTTTCGTTCTTTGTTCAAATCATTCTGGACTCGATTTTGTTCCATTCTTCTTTTTGTTCAGATATCCCACTCAAAAGTCCGATCCTTGTTGAAACCCGCTTTTGAAAGTTCTTCGATCAGGTTAGCAAAGGCTCTCATCCCTTCACATTCGGGAAGATTGGTTCGTTTGAGAGGTCTGCCTTCGACTGTCACTCTTGAGAGAATGTATGCCATGTTGGAAAGGTACGGATTGGCCGACGAAGGTAGAAGGTGGAAAGAACCTGGAAATTTGGAGATCGGTCTACCCATTTCTGAAAGGGATGCGACCTTGTCGTCGAGGGGTGGAGGATTTGACAAGGTGGAAGTTGAGAATTTACCTGCCATTATTCAGCTACAACCTTTGTGAGTAGCAAATGAGGAAGGGCACCTGAGTCTATCTGAAGACGAGCCTTCTGTTTGGAGCTTTTTCTTTCTTCCGATCGAAATTCTCCCAAGTGTTCTCTTTCTGCGCCTCGCGAAACAGCTTTTCGAAAGGATATCTGAATCTAATCGTCGTTCTGGACTTGTTTTCTGTCGTATCCAATCCCACAGTCACAATCTCTCAATGTCGACATCTTTCCTAGTCAGACTCTCGAAACCATTCTCTGCTTTTCGACTGGCTTCAAGATGGAATTCCACCTATTGGGATGAAGAGCGAACTCTGGCTAGATTCAGAGGAAGGAAATCGAACGAGAATTTTGGAATCGAGGCTACCATTACTGGTGTTCAATCTCTGAGGGAAAGAGGTTCTGGAAAGCACACAAGAGAAGATGAAGGTGACCTCGAGCATGAATTCGAAGGCTCAGATCCGAGGTCGAGAGTTGAACGGAGTGAGAAAAACCAAGTAGCATTAGGGGACAAGAACGTAATGGAAGAATTACAAGCTGAACTTGGAGGTGGAATGTCTCAGGACGGAGGTGGTCGATTGCACGTTATCAATGCTAATGTACTTTATTGAGAAATAGAATCAGTAATTGTGGCATGACATCATAGAGTTGATAGAAGGTGCGATCGTAGTAAAAAGTAGTAAAGTAGAAATAGAGATGAAAGATAGCAGAGGAAAGCAAAAGACGAATCGAAAACCATCAGCGCACTTGGTGAAATAGGATGCACGGAACAGAACAGCAGCTGGTGAACAGAATTGGCTCTAGGTATCCACTCAGTAGAAGATCAAAAATCTTGTTGAGATTTGGCATAAGTGGGTGGATCATTGATGTTGATTTGAGAAGAAGATTTCCATCCAATGTCATCTTGATTTCGTCTGTACTCTCTTTTAGCCTCTTCTTCATTTCCCTCCTGATCATGACGCCTAAAGGGAGTCGAAGTGGTATCATTGAGATCTCTTCTAGAATCATAACCTTCCGGGTTCATAGATATTCTACTTGGTTGATTTTGAGAATAGATCCCTCTACCTAGACTTGAGATCCTTTTATGAGCTTTATTATTCCAAGGTTGATTTGGAGATTGAAGTTCGATTTGTGAAAATCCAAACTCTTCAACTCTTGAATTTGAGCTATATATTGGGTTTGAATCTGAGTTAGAGGTCGAGAATGGATCCGACACTCTATTTTCGTCTTGACTTTGGTTCCCAAAAGGCGATGAAATGGTGAGAGGTTGGACATGACTTGTTCTTCTTCTACTTGGATAAAATCGATCATAAACCATTCTGAGACAAAGTCCTATGATTAGAGCTCCTAAAACTGAACCGAAAATGACTAAGAGAAGACAGGGAAGTGGCAAGATTAGTTCGTCAGGAAAAGGTATGTGGTGAGAGTCGCTGTTGACGACTTGAACGTTGAGGTTTCATACTCACTTCCAATCAAGGCTGCACTTGGACCTCCTTTCCTTGATTCTTCATGTCTATGGTCCCCTCTATGATGATCTTCCCCTGAATGTTGGTATTGACGAGAGAGGGGATAGAAGATGGGAAAGGAGCCTTGGACCATCAAGTCACAGGAGAGAAGAGAAGAGCTCTTAGGAGAAAGAAGACGGTGGGGAGGTCTCTTTCTTCCCTCGTTGCTTTTTATCTTCATTTTCGATGCTTCTTTCTTTCTTTTAGACGGAGTGATCGGTTTAATCAGTGGATTTTCACTGTCAGTCCCTGTCCAAAAATATGACGCTCGATAGGTTTAGGGAAGGAGCCGAAGGACATCTCGAGCCACCGACTTCCGCTTTCCTTTCCCTCTCTCCTCTTCCTTCCCCTTCTCACCTTCTAGACTTTGGTTCGGGACAATCGCCAAACCAAATCGAATTGAATGGGATGGTCTCACCTGCAACTCCAACGGAAGGGATAGCATCAAGAGCAAGCGCATCGATTGGACCTGGTCAAGTGGGATTCCAGTTTGATATCTCAATCTCACCTTCAATCCACATTTTACTCTCTTTCATCTGTTTGACTTGGTATCTCATCATTTGGTCAATCTGTTATCTAGGCCTGATAGCTTCTACCAAATATCAACCTCCAATCCCAAGATCCCCTCTTTCTTCAGATTCAACAATCAATACCAATACTCAACAAGCACAAGAAATTCCAGGCGTGTCGATTCTGAGACCTCTTTCTGGTCTGGATTGCAATCTTTACACGAATCTGTGCTCTAGTTTCGAACAGCAATATCATCTAGATAGGTTTGAAGTCATCTTGAGTGTTAGGGATGAAAATGATCAGGCTTTGGGAATCGCAAGACAGGTGGTGGACAGATATCCAAAGGTAAACAGTACAATCGTCATTGGTGAGTCATCAGAGCGTTCTGTTTTTCTGTTTCGGGAATGATGAAAGAGTCACTAAGCATCTCTAGAGGTAGAGCGACTTCCAAGATAAGCTTCAGGAGGGGAAAGTAGAGAGACAACTATAGCCCTCTCTAGATGTATGAATGCCTCGAATTGACTCGAAAAGCAATCTTCAGGACCTCTCTGATCAAGTCTTTAGTTGATTTGGATCGTAATATCTGGCTTTCGGACCGAGATCTTTCTGAAGCAAGCTCTCTGTCATCCTTTCTTCCTGCTACCCTCTCTCGACCTTCTGTCCTTCTCCCACTCACGCCCTCCTTTCTCCCAACTTCTACCCTCGCCTTTCTCAGGAGATGAAGATGCTGGAGTCAATCCCAAAGTCAACAATCTAGTACGACCCTATTCACTCGCAAAATTCGACATTTTATGGGTAATAGATTCTCAAGTCTATCTTCCACCTAGAGCTCTAGGTAGAGCAGTCGATGTCTTGACTTTATCACCACCAACACCTTCACCTCAATTCCTGAAAAGATCTCCAAATGGTCAGAGAGTTGGTTTAGTTCATCACGTTCCATTAGCAGTCTTACCAGGTCCAAGTCTAGGTTCTCAAATCGAAAGAGCTTTCCTAAGTACAACGCATGCAAAAATGTATTTAGCTATCAATTCGGTCTCTATAGAGAGTTGTGTAATGGGTAAAAGTAACATGTATAGAAAGAGTGATTTGGAAAGGATTGGAGATGAATTCTTTGGTGTTGGAGATGGTGGTAGTAGAGGTGAAAATGGAGCTATTGGAAGTGCTGCTTTTGATTCAACATTTGATAGAAATGATCCTTCTTCTTCTTCTTCTTCTTCTTCAAGAACAAATGATATTGATAACAATAATACTATCAAAACTTCATCAAGAGCTTTGGCTAGATTTGGAATTTATTTAGCAGAAGATAACATGTTAGCAACAGCTTTATTCAAACCACCTTTGAAATTGTCTCATTCTCTAGTTCATGGTGATGTTGCACATACAACAGTTGGAGATATTCAATCTTTATCAGATTATGCAAAGAGAAGAATGAGATGGATCAGAGTTAGAAGACATATGGTTCCTGCTGCTACTTGGTTTGAACCTTTTACCGAAAGTATCATCTCTGGATTGATGGGATCATATGCCTTTAGAGTTTTGATTCTATCGAGATTTTTGGATCCTCCTTCTACGGAATCTTATTTTGATCTCGTTTGGACCTTTTGGAGCTTACTCTTTCTTGGGATCCATTTCTTTTCATGGCATTTAGTGGATTTAAAGGTTCTATTTAATCTTTCCGGTGCTGTTCCATTACCTGATCATGAGAAATTCGTCTTTACCAAAGCTTGGATTCTAAGGGAAATTCTGGCTTTGCCAATCTGGGCCTGGGCTGTTTTCGGTGGTTCGAGTGGTGAGCTTCTCTTTTCGTTTTTGGTTGTTTCGTTGTCTCTTTTTAGAGAGGTGAACCTCGTTTCTGATTGGTTCTGTCCCTTTCATCCAACTGACTTTCGATCCACCGCTTTTTTCATCTTCTCGCAGTCCTTTGGAGAGGCACGAAATATCAAGTCCTGTCAAATGGTAGAGCTAGACTATTCTCTAGACGAGATGGATATTCGAGATTGGATCAAGATGAAGAAGTCGGATTCAATGGGAATGGTCCGAAGGGAAGGATAGATTGAGCAAAAGGGAAAAGAGGATCTGTTCTCGTTCCTTTCAGAATTTGTACTATACTTTGGTCTTCATGCTTCATTTTCGCTTTAATATATAGAAGATGGTCAATGGCTTGTGGCAGTAGAATCGAGATTAGGATGATTGAGTGAAGAACTTGAACTAGAATACAAGAGAGAAGAAATGAGGATAGAGAGCAGAGAGAAGTAGACTCCTACATCGGATTGAGATTCTCCAAAAGACTTGAACTTTCTCCAGAATGTAGTGCTTCTAGTTGCGATAGAGATGTTGAGGTCTGAGGGAGAAACAAAGGAGAACGTGAGAAGGCAAGAGTGGACGTCAGAGACTCAGAGAACTTCAGGCCCTTCTACTGATTCGGATTGTGACCTAATCTTGTACGATACCTACCAGATGGATATGAGCCTCTATCTGTGCTACCAACTCAGCCTGTGAAACAAGTTTCCTGTGTCGAGGGAGAGAGTTGAGAGTGAGAAGACAGGAAGTCAAAAAAGTCAGAGTTCAGATGGAAGAAAGACGAGCAAAGTAAGCAATCATTATCAGGCAACTGACCTATCTAGAATCTTCAATCTATTTTCAATAAACTCGACAGCTTCCATGATGTCCATCTGTAAGAAAATATCTCCAACACCTAAACTGATCAAAGGCTTTCGTCCTTTGAAACTTTCAGATCCAACTTCTCGTTCGCTGGTGTCTCGAACTCTGGATGTGTAAGATTCCGAACCCAATGATCTTTGTTTTAGCAATGTTTGTAAAGCTCTTCTGAGATTGATGAGATCCGTTCGTTCTTCTTTGAACTTGATGTGTTTCTTGTCAGCCGAATCGAGATCTGGCAAAAGTCGTTCTGAAAGGAACGCTCGAGAATTCTGCAGGACCTTTGACGTCTCTGAGATGGAGGGAGGTGTGATCCAGTTGAGTTTGATCTCATGATGGCTAGAAAAGAGAAAGAAGGTCGAGGTCGGAAGCTTGGAAGAGAAACAAGAAAGAGAGAGAAGTTTGAAGATTTTCATTCTTCGCTTCTTTCCACAACCTCAAAGCACTTTTGGGACAATGGCGCCGCCTCTATCCATTCAACTCGTTCCATACAAGCTCAAGATGATCAAGGGTGGAATCAGAGGTCTGTTGACTTCAGAAGATGTAGGCCTTTCTTCTCGTCTGCTTCTCTTCTTCTGTTGGCTCTTCTCGAACAAGGTCCATCCACCTTTGGTCCATAAGACATTGAAGAAGTACATTTCTGAGAACGAGGTGAGTCTATTCAGTGCTTCGGAAGAGTAAAACAGTATTCCCAAGGAGAGAGAATCATCCAAAAGCTTTGACTGATACAAATCAGTCTCGACCTTCGTTCTGCCACCTCTTCCAACGAATAACGATCGTCGAACCAAATCCAACTCAGGCGAAGAAGCCAATCGTTCCAGAACCAATTCCGAAAGGACTTAAAGGAAAAATCTCGATCGTGGAATACCTTCCGAGCTCTCTCTCGTCAGTTCCAGGTCCCTATCAAGTCTTCTTCATCTTGCCCCTGACTGAACAAGCCAGTGTCTCAAGCAAGACTCTGACATTCTACCTTCCAGGTGGAGCCTATATTCGACCTCCTCTACCTCTACACTTCTCCTATCTCTATGAGCTATGCTCAAGTACTGGCTCTCCGATCTGTCTCGCCTGTTATCCCATTGCCCCCCTGAATAATCTCGAAGGCAACAACGTCATTTCCGATTTGACTTCATTGATCAAGCAGCTACGGATACCAGAGAGAAGACAAGACTTTCCAAAGGAGATTCAAGAGCAACTGGAGCGATGCGATCGATTTTGTCTCTATGGAGACTCAGCTGCTGGTGGTCTGGCATTCTCAATCGCCTTCCACTTGGCTCAGAATAAGAGCGACGAAGAAATCAATCAGCCAGATGAGATCATCGCAAACGCTCCTTGGGTAGATTTGACATGCTCACATCCTGAATTAGACTTGACAGCGGCGAGACATGTGAGTACCGATCTTGACTCGAGGATTGCTTTCCCTCACACACGAGCTTCTCTCAACCAACTCAGCTCTTCTTCCTTCATCATAGGATCCATGGCTCAGTCCAGTCTTCGGTAGAAGAACAGCCCTGGCATGGGGCTGGTCTTCCTCTAGATTCTACAATTCATCCAAATACTCCGCCTCGACGATTATTCGATCCGTTGATCTCTCCTTATCACGCTTCTTCTTCCCTCATCAAGTCTCTAGCTCCTCATACTAGAATCAGCATCATCTGCGGAACATACGACATGCTTTATCCAGAGGCAAAGAGACTTTGCGAAAAGGTTGGAAACGGAACTAGGAGGCGCAGAGAATGAGCGGGTTGCTTTCAAGTCTTTCGATGCTATGCTTCATGCTTTCATACTCTTCCCTGTTTCTTTCAAACAAGGAATGAAGGACGAGCGTGGGTGGAGAGGAGGCTTTTGGAAAGTAAACGATTTGAGTTGCATCACTCGTTCATCAGCTCCATTCCGTTTGTTCGATCTTTTTGTATCTTCCTTACCTCTGAGTCATGAACCAAATGAAGTGTTCGAGAGAATGTGATTGCGATTCATTTACGAATTATTGTGATTGCTGGATCGATTGTGTTATAGTACAAAGAGATAAAAAAGAGGCTTCTCAAAAGAGCGAGAGAGACAGATGACAAGAGATAGCAGGTGAGTGAACTAAAGACACCAGGAAGAGAGAATCCGAAAAGAAGACCATGAAAAGGATCGTAGGAACAAGAAAAACTTTTGAGAAAGAAGTCGATCCTTGCGGTATAGATGGAGATGTGGATTGAAGTCACAGAGAGAGATAGAGTGAGATACAGGGGATTGGCTGTTGTGTATGGATCGAATTACGGTTTCTGCTGAATTGCAGAGGCCAGCCTACAAAAGAGAGAAAGGAAAAAAGTTGGAAAGAGCCAATAAGCGTTAGTTGTGTAAAGAAAGATTGAAGAGATCAACAGTATCACCCTCTGTGGAACAGATTACCCCATAAATTGCTCCGTTCTCCATTCTAGATGCCCAACATACGATCAAAAGAAACCCAATCTCAATCAAACAATTTTCTGTCAAGACTCACCAATCCAAACCCTCCTCTATGCCCTCTCCCTTTGTAGCACAACATTTCTTTACAGTCCAACTCCTCTCCTTCAAACTGGTGAGACCCAACTTCTCTCCCAACTCTGCCTCTCCCAAAGCATTTGGTAGATCCTGTTTGTTGGCAAAGACCAAGAGTTTTGCATCCTTGAGTTCATCTTCTGATAACATTGATAAAAGTTCGGATCTTGAAAGGGAAAGTCTCGAGTGATCTGTTGAATCTACTACGAAGATTATGGCTGTTGTGTCTGAATAGTAACATCTCCAATATGGCCTAGAAGAATAGATAGAGATGCATAAACGGTAGGGAAGAGTGTTAGTGGCAGGAGAGAAAGAGGGAATGATTCGAGATGGAAGCTTTGGGATTGATAGGCTCTCTCTCCCTACTATCGGAGAAGCTTGATTTCTGAACGCCTGATAATTCTGGAGGGAATGTATCCAGATCTTTACTGCAAATCTGTCGTCGTCTCTGTAACCTTTGATCCAATTGATTAGAGATTTCCTATCTCCGTCCAGTCCCAATCATCTACTGCTACTGTATTCTACTTTACTGACCTCACGCTTGTCTGACCTCCGAGATCCCAGACCTGAAACTGCAGATTCTTGTAATTGACAGTTTCTACGTTGAAACCGATTGTAGGGATTGTAGACACCACTTCTCCCAACTGCAATCGATATAACAGCGTCGTCTTTCCAGCAGAATCCAAGCCCAAGATGAGAATCCTCAGCTCCTTGTTCTTTGACCAAGACGCCAGCGAGGTGATTGAGGAATAAATCGTCGATAACGTCGCTCCCATCGCAAAGATTGGTTGGGAATTGAGTGTGGAGATAGAAGCAAATGGAGTGGAAGGTTGAAGTTGAGATCAACTTCGTCTTCTCCCTCTTGACTTTGGACCATCACCATCTTTTTCCCTCCTTCTCTCTGAATACTTCAAATTCATTGCGTTCGATACTACAAGCTACATGCAAGTCACAGAATGCTATCGACTCAGAAGAGCAAGCCAGAAGAACAAGTCTGCCTGTCTTGATCTCCCTCCTGTCAAAACTGAGACAACGATGGTCTCCATGCCTCTTGCTCGAGAATCCAATTACTTATCTATCTACAGACCCTGCAGGCTTTTGATCCAAACTGGTTGATTTATCTAATCCCGCAGCTCAAATGCCAGTCTATCCACAGGATCTCGATTCCGATAGAGCATAACAAACTCTTCGAATGCTGCGACAAGGTTTCCTTTTCCCCTCTTCTTCTTCTTCTCTCTTTCCTCTTTGCCTTCTGCTTTCTGCTTCAACCTTTGCTTACTTTCTACCTTCCTTTGCTTCAAGTCGAGTTAGACCCAGTGATACCTTCAAGTCCGAAACGATTCCTTTCACCTCAATCCAACGAACCAGCCTTTCTTTCTCCACTCAAATCACGAGTTACCTTTTCCTTCTAAACTTTCCACTTCAAAACAAAACTTAATGTCAAGATGAGAGAACCAGACTCAAGTCATCAAGAACTCATCGGACTCGGGATCCATCCAGGTCATCCCAGGGTCAGATCTCAAACCATAGATCAAACCTCTTCAGACTATGAACATCAATTCTCTTTCGAACCTCAAGCCAGATTGGCAAGTTTCAAATTTGGTAGAAAAGCAACTGAAATCGAAAGATCAAATCTAGAAAGCATCGTCAGTCCAAAAGGAGATGAACTTCAAATCACTGCCCCTCCAATCAAGAAAGAAAAAGATCTTTTACATCGTAGAAGTAGATCATTTACTAAATCAATCTCTTTCGGTAAACTCTTCAGTATCAAGAAGAAATCCTCAATCTCTCCTTTGACTTCAATCGAACCTCCTGCTAGTTCTCTCATTCTCTCTTCTCAATCTCAACCACCTCCAAGAATCGATTCTCCAATCCATGATCAAAGTGGATTTTCAGTTCCACTTTCATTTCAAAATCAATCACCAATCCATCAGTTCGAATCCCAATCTCAACCAAAGTCGAACGTTGTCAGGAAACCCAGATTTTCACAAGATTCCAAATCTGACATTGATCATCATCATCTCAAGCAAGTCAACATCAACAACAACAATAGAAGGATCTCAGATGGTAGTCATTTGAGTTCCAATTACGGTTTTGTTGAAGGATCAGGAACTTCAGTGTCAAGCCATAGTCATTCAACTCCATTTCTGAGTCCAACCAGTAACACTTTCAGTTTGGAAAGAGGTCCTTCTTCTCTAGGTCATGAATTCATCGAAATGGAAAGAAGAGGCTCGGAAACTACTAATGCAACTAGTGAAGGAAGAGATAGTATCGATCAAGATGGGAAATCATGCATCAATGAAATGAACGAAGATGAAAGTTATTCTGAGAATGTCACTTTACCACCACCTCCTCACATTCAATCATTTTTGGCAGCGGAATCCAAGGAAGAGCAAGACGAAGAAAAAGATAACTGGTCAGGTTCAAAGAAGGATTTCAAAAGGCGTTCAAGTCATAGAAGATCGAAGACTTTCAACGGAGAGAATCTGTTGACTACCATAGCTTCAAACGTTTCTTCTTCTACAACATCTACTTCTTCAAATGGAAAAGTCACAAGAGAAGTATTTCAAACACTTCAGTTGGTTCTTTCACTCAGAATTGGACTCAAAGACCAACTTCCATCGATTTAACAGCTGGTGGACCAACAAGTTCGACTTTTGAACTCAATGATGCATATAGATTTCCGTATTTCGATTCCAAGATGATGAAGTTTCTACCAACAACTATAGCCGATGAAGAATCAAACAAGAAAGATGGAAATGGGATTTTCAAGAGACCGATCTCTAGATCTGGTAGTAGTAGTAATGCGGGTGGATTGATGGGAATGGGAGTTGGAAGATCAAGATCAAGCACTTTCTCAAGTATGACTTCTAAATTCAAAGAAACGACAACTTCAGAGATGTCTTCACCTAGAGAAATAGGGATTGGGAATGGGAATGGAAAAGAAGGAAATGGTTTGAATAGATCTAGAACTTTTGAGAAACTGATGGAGAAACTCAAACCTTCGAACTCTAGCTCTACGTTGATGAAGCTTCAGTTAGAGAATGTTGGAAATCAAGTCGAGGTGGAAAAGAGAGAAAGCAATGGAATCAAGAGATCTGGAAGTATTGCAAATCTGTTGAGAAGTAAAATCTATTCTGGGAAGGATCATCAGAATCAAGTAGGAGAAACAGTTGTTCCGGATCGCAAGACTCCAATTCCTTCAAGAATTATAGGAGGAAGAAGATTCTCTAGTTATAGACGTGGATCATCTTCGAGCTCTCGGAAAACCTCTGCAGAAAAGAAGATCAATAGCAACAAGATCTCAGATGGTCTGTTCTCAAGCCTTGAAGAGAATCAAGAATCCAAGTCTAAGGTGGAGATTGGGTGTGTTACCAAAAGAAATGGAGATTGAAGCCGAATCTTTGGAAGCAGGCAGCAATCACGAAGAGATAGAATTCAACGATTCAGACATTGACTCAAGCTTCCAAGATCTGTTCAGGAACAAGTCAATTAATCGTCAACAAGTCATGGCAGGAGGAAATGATCAGTCAGAAGAGGAAGTAGAAGAAATGGAGAGACGTGGAAAAGAAAGTGAAATGGATCAAGATGGGGATGATGAAATGGAAATGGAATCAAGTTTTGCAAGCGAACACCAAACTCCAAGAGCTAAAGTCAACTCAAACATCAAAAGTCTAGCTCTTCAATCTCCAGTTTCAACAAGGAAGAATGGAAAACGTAGAGATCAAACCTTGAAGAATCAGCAATCTGAATCTTCGATTGTCTTGATCCCTGAAACTCCCAGGAAAGGTATCAATGGCAATCTGGCTTCAAGTAGAGGTAGACAACAAAAGGTTGGAAATCAAAGTCAATCTATCAGGAGAGGAGAAGAAGAACCAGATACTTCTCTGGCCTTTGAGATCTCAAATGAGTTTGAAGATGACCAAGACTCGATCTCAGTTTCTGAAAGTGAATCAGAAGGTGATGCCAGAATGGAGGGTGGATTTGTAGATCAAGACTTTCAAGAAGCTAGAGGATCATCGGAAATCAATTCGACACCATTCCCTTTGATGGATGGGATCAAAACCTTCTCATCTCTGACTGGAAGAAGTCCAAACTTACTTCATAAGACGAGAAATCCTCAAGACATCACTTGGAGAAACTCAGCTTCTTTGAAGACTTCCAATCTGGACAAATCCATCGTTGCAAGAAAGAAACCAGATGTTCCCGATTCTATCCACGAGACTAGCACTGAGAACGAAAGCATCGGCTCCAAAGATCACAGAAGAGGTAGTTCAATCAGCTGGAGAAGCGGAAGTTCAAGTGTTCGATTCCTCAGAAAGGAATCTCAGATCTTCAACCAAGATGAAGAGGCGGAAATTGCTTTGGAAAATTGGGATGGCAAATCAACGGCTTCTTCTATCAGCATTGCTTCTACCAGTAGAGCTTGTTCACCTTCAGTATCAAATCAATCTTCTCCGATCAAGTCGAGAAGGAATTCAGTCGCAATTCCACTTCAGCATCTTCTTTTGATGAAAGATTCTCCCATCAAGACCAAGAGCAAACATCTTCAAAGACCCAAGTCAATCTCTCACGCTTCGTCAACTTCAACTTCTTTTCCTTTCACTTTGACTCTCTCCGCTGGTTCTAAGAGTGCCTCTTCAGCTAAGCTCTCTTTCTTGAGAAAGAAAGAAGCTCGAATCTCTCAACTCTATTCGATCCCTTCGAGTCCCAATCTACTTCTCATCAAAGCAACAAAGCAAGACCAATAGCATCAGAAGGAAACGAAAAGGTCGATCTGAAAGAATTGGAAAGATTGAGTCGTCTAGCAGAGACCTCGTGGGAGAATTTCAATTCAACAATCAAGTTCGACGAGGACATTAGTCTAGATTCTCAACCTGCATTGGATCGAGTCGTTTCAACTTTCGACATTCCAGCTTCTAGTACAACGACTTTCGACTGGAATCGACAGAAGAGATCGAGAAGCATCGCTTCCGGTATGAATTTCATGCCTTCTTGTGATTTCTCTTTGGACGGAGCTGTACAGTCTCTAGGGATGTCTGACTCTACTCACATCAAGTCCAAGACTTTCAAGAAGGAATCGAATGCTGCTGGGAAATCAGGATCGGACGATATTTTCGGTTCTTCTTCATTTTCACCATCAAGGACAAGTCCAATCCATTCAAGCCTTTCTCAAGACATGCTGTCTGCTATTCAAGCTTATCGGAAAGCCTCAACCAACGAAGCTCCAAAATCAAGAGCAACTTCCATCTCGAAGAGCCTTCTGAGCTTCGCAGACCCTCAGACTAATATGAGTTCACCTTCTTCCGGAATCGACGAGTGGATCGAAGATTGGGGAGATTCACCTTTGGGATTGAGTTTGGATACCAGAGCTGACGCTGTGGGAACTCCAACCAAATTCGAGGATCTAGTAGGACAGTTTCAGAAGAGAACTGCAAGCGAACAACAGAGATTGAAGAAATGGAGCAGTAGGGAAGCTCTGTCTGCTTTCCCGTCGCCGAGTCCATCTTGTTCTAGACGGTCTTCTGGCTTATCACGTCCAGCTACCAGTCCGCTTCTTTGTTCTCCAAAGCCTCAAGTTTCAAGCTCCCCTGCAACAGAAGAGGAGAGGAAAGTCAAATCGAAAATCAGCGTCGCAGACTTCTTGGAAGGTTTGAACGCTCCTTTCGATCCTTCTTCTCCTCCAGTCAGACCAGTCGCAACTAGAAGTCCTAGAAGGTCGAAGACAGCTCCTTCGACAAGTAAAAGTCCTCAACTTCCTTCTTCTCCATCCTTCGCCTCTCCTATCGGTCTAGGTTTGATCTCTCCAGTCGGCTCAGATTCAAAGCCGAATCATCTCAACTCTTTGCCTTCAAGTTCAAGCTTTATGTCACGTCAGAGATGCACTTCTCCAAGTCCCTTGAGAAAATCTCTGGATGATCAGTCGTTCATCCTCCTTCTTCAGCTCCAATTCAACGTTCAGTGATTGGTAGAACTCCAAAGTCTCATCCTTTGCCTCAAAGACCTCAATTCGAATTCTCTCCAGATCTAGATCCCCCTCAGAACTCAAGTAACAGCGGTATCTACTCACCTGAAAGCGCAGAAGCCTTAATGGATTCGGATCTCGATTCCCCTGTCGACGCTTCCAGAGCTAAAGTCGAGATGCAAAGATTCGCTCTTTCTAGGCTAGGTGCAAGTTTGAATAACGTTCCTTTGAAAAGGGGATCTCCAACTCATCAATGGATCTCATCTCGCCTTCAGTCTCTTCCAATTTCTCACCAGAGAATCGTTCAAGTGCAAGTTTCGTTCCAGGATTCAGCCAACCTCAGAACTTCATTCAGTATCGTCAGAATTCTACCACTTTGTTTTCTCTCTCTTCTACTTTGGAAGAAGATGAAGAACCGAACAGGGAACCGAAAGAAGTCAATGCTCAAGATTGGAAACCGAATTGGAAAGGAATCCCCTCATCAACTTCGCTTCTAGTGATCGATAGTCCTTGTACAAGTCCAGCTTTCATAAGATCCAACAAGATCAGTCAGGAGAGGGAAAGGAAGATTTCCAGAGGTTCAAGAGCTTCAGTCGACGAAGGGAAAGTGGGAGAATCGTATGGTGGAGCTGGCGTCTTTGATGAAGATAGTCAAGAGAGATCTTATGATTTTCAGAGTTCTGAAAGAGAAGACTCGTTGGATAGGAGAGAAAGTTTCGAAGATGAAGGATCGGATGGAATTGAGTGGCTGAAAGACAACAACAACTTCCATCAAGCTCTTCAAATGGTTTCGATCATCTCATGGCTTCCAATGGCAGAGGTTCAGTCGATGGAGACGATTCAAGAATCATGTCTAGCGAAGGTTCAAATTCAATGTCTTTCTCAGCTTCGGTCTCTTCTGATTTCGACCTTTGTCGTCATCTCTTTTCAAAAGGCTAGATATGCGAAGTGGGAGAAGCTGCAGAAGGAAGAGCAGAAGGCGGGGGAGAAGGAGAGGGAGAGAGAAGGTGAATGTGAATAGGTCTCGGGAGAGGTGGGAGAGAGAGGGATGGGATTTGATTTGAGCTGGACGGAAATTAGATGAATCTGTTTTTGTTTTTGGATCTCGATGTTATTTTTTTTGTAAAAATTCACGTTCTTTTGCCTTGTAGCTTCAACATGACTTTCTTGAAGAATGGTATCAGATGAGAAAAGCACGAGATGATCACTCAGTGTAAAGCCAAGGATGGTTGAAAGACATCCAAGTCGAAACACAGAAGACAAGATGCCAAAGAGTCTGAGAACAGAAGAAGAGAGTTCACATTCTCAGCCAGCGAAGGAGCTGTATCATTTCGAAAAATACACACAATGTTCTATCGCCTTCCCACAATTGACCGACCACGACCTCCTTCTCTTTGATTGACCAACGGAATTCAACCTCATTCTTCCTTCAAAATCTGAGACACTGCTTTATTCATCACCAATCTTTTCCCTTCCACTCTTCCAACGTCTTGACTTCAGCCTTTCCAGCCATCTCTCTCTCACTTGGAGTAAATCTAGCCAAAACCTGCTCTTCTGCCTCTCTGAAATCCGAGATATGATCCCCTTGAAGGTACAAAGTCATATTAGAGCAAACCACTTCCATCTCTTGATCTGGGCTTGAAATTTTGGAAGCTAGACGACGAGAGAGTAACATCTCTGCTAAAACTTGCTCACTGTAGACTTTATCGTTATGTTCGGCATCGGAATTCTCATCTCGAGCGATCATAATACTGGACAGATTTGGACAACTATGGACTAAAGGTGGATCGATTTTCAGATTGAGGTGAAGAAGAAGGGGATCTATTGAAAGAAAATCCTCCGAGCTGTCCGGATAAATCTGAAGTTCTCTTAAAGTATCTTTGTTAAGCTCAACCGCTTCCACCATGCATTGATGCAGTTCCTCTACAACATCTCCATCTGATTCGTACAGGTCGACTATGAGACCAAGATTGATCAAATTCCTGAAGGGTACATTGACGAAAGTAGGTGCTACGCTCTTCAGTTCCTTGAGATTCGGAGCCTCGACACAGTCTAAATTGCCTCTGTGGATACGTTTTTCGATAGTCATGGTCTCCAATAAAGACAATTCAACTGTAGTATCGTTGGCCCTTTCCCTGTCTCGACCCCCAGTGAAGAACTTGAGCTCGACCAAATGTTGACTGCAGACCTCGAGAATGTCGAGAAGATTGTCGGGAAGAGCTGCCCATGCCTCCAGATCTCGATAATGGAGGACCGATAAATGGGATAGCCATTCCACATCTCCTATTGGAACATAATCTGCATCATCTTCGTAATACGGCTCGTCCCACCCAAGACAAGCTAGTCTACCCTTCTCGATTGACTTGCGCCGTGGTAGCTTCTCTGCACTCAGATTCAACCATTCCAAACTTCCAAAATCCTTGAAGAACTGAAGAATGTTTCCAGGATGTTTCCATTCCTTGGGAAGGTGATGTTCACCGATCCTCACCTCAACTTCTCTGAGGGTTGATTTGGAAAGTTGCAAAAGAGAGAATATGGGAAAAGGGGAATTCCTTCTTAAAGAAGTTGAATTTCGGTAAACCTCCAACGTGTGATCCGAATTGTCAGAAGCTACCTCTAGTATGTGTCTGTGGAAGCTGTACTGATGAGCTAGATCTGAAGTAGAATCTTCATGGATGTCCACGATTCTCCAAAGAGCTTTCGTAGAGTTGAGGATGGAGTTCCACTGCTTGCAGACCAGCATCATCCTGCATAGATCGAGGATGTTCAATCTATCGAGAATGAGAGTGATGATCTCGTCTAGAGGTTGGACCATTTCTGTCGAGAGAGTAAGAAAGAAGGACGAGATTGAGATGCGAGACGAGGTGAAGTAGGGAGATGAGCAAGCATGATGGATGACACTCACTTATTAGTAGTGGACTTTCAATTCTTATTCTTGAATCGATGATAAAGATCGAGATTCTGATCTTGATGTCCGGTTGAAAGGAAAGAGAAAGAAAGTCCCAAAAAGTCCGGTGACTTTTCTGAATCAGAACGCCAGATTGCTCCTTTGCTCTTTCCTCTTTACTCTCTCTACTCATTCCATTATAGCACTACAATTCCGTTCGTAGTCTATCCTCAAGAACCAAGACTTCATATCCAATGAGTCTACCTCAACGAAGACGAGAGCAAGCCGCTCCAAACAATGCAACTATCCTCATTACTCTTCCTTTCAGTCGAACTCAGTGCCAGTCTCGATTCCACCAGAATCATTGGATTTGGATTTGACTAACTCTGACATTTCATTCCAACATCCTCAACACGCGAATGGTCATCATCATCATCAAGGAGATCCAGAGGAGGAGGAGGATGATTCGAGCAGGATCAGTTACACCATCTCGAAACCTCTAACAAAGGCACAGCAACAATTGAGATATGCAGCTGGTTATCCAGACGTTAGAGATCAGATTGGAATGGTAAATGGTGGAAACGGCAATACAAGGAGGAATACAGTCGGTCCATCAAGCGGTACAGGGACAATTGGACAAAAACAACATTCAAACTTCAGAGGTCACTCTGGCCATCCACAACAGCAACTGCAACATGACGATGAATTTGATCATCCAGAAGAAGACGATGATGATGAATCCACAATTCACGAAGAACCATCTTATCATCCAGGTGTTGCAAGAGCAAGTAGGATGAACAGTCTATCAAACAACCACCAGTATCGTCAATCAACCACCTCTTCTCTCTTGAATGGTGCTGCTGGAATCGGTTCATCTACTAGAATGAGCAATTCACAACAACCATTCACAAGCAAAGTTGAGAAATTGGGAGAGAAACCTTTGGATAGATACTCATCTTCATCGAGGTTGATCCCTTCTCTAGGTGTTGGTGTTGGTAGACAAACTCAGTTGGATTTGGAACAATCAGATTCAGATCATTTCGGTGGAAGTAACAATGGAAATGGTGATTTGAGATCATTCAAAAGGATTGAATCTGAACCTATAAGGGGTAGGAATGCAGGTGTTGGGATTAGAAACTCATTCCAAGTCAACAAACCAAGTCCATTGAATCATTCTTCCAAACCAAACACTTCTAGTAACATCAGTAATAGTCAACCTTCACAATCCATCTCATTAACACCCAATCATAATTCAAAGTTGAAATCAAACACTCCGATTGTCAATTCTAGAACCAATCCTAGATTGGATGGTTTAGTTGGAAAGAAGACTTCCAATTTCGATTCTCAATCTGAAAGTCAAACTTCATCTTCCTCCTCAGAAGAAGATGATGAAGATGGACATTACTATAATGGTGGAAATTTGATTAGAAACAATTCTACTGGAGTCCATTCTGCTTTGATCGCTACTCCCAATTGGTTCGGTTAGATCCAACTCTCCTAGAAAAGATCGAAATCAAAGAACAAAAGTGGGAGGTTCAAGGATGGAAATAATAGAAGACCTGCTTTTAGAAATCATGAGATTACTCTGGATTTCAAAAAGACTGAGGAATTGATCGAAAAGATGGAGGGAAAGAATGAAAGGAAAGATAAGAATGGGATTTGTTCGATGTGAGTGTTTGTCCTCGGATCTACTGTTGATTCTAACTTCTCTGTCTTCAGTATCTGACTTTGCTCTGTTCCCTTTCTCTCTAACAGTTCCCAAGATCTTCTTCAAACATCAACCTCAAAGGTGACCCCACCAATCGTCAACCCTCATCGATTCAGAACAGTGGAAGTTTCACAACAATGGTGAAAGGTGTACGTAAAGATCTACCACCATCCTCAGCAGCAGTGGAAGATCTAGATGAAGAAGGAGAAGGTGCATCCAATTCCAATTCAAACGAATCAGGCTTCGCTCCTGGATCTCAACATTCTAGTAGTAACAAAACCAAGGTCAATTCACCACCATCTCAACATCAACAACAACAATTCAACTTTGACAAGAATCCATTCAAAACTCAACATTCAGAGAAAGAAGAAGAATTTCAAACTCTTTATCTACCTTCTGGTGTGACGACGGGAAATGGAAGACCTACCAAGAATGGCAAGATCAATTTACCCGACATTTCTGGAATCAGTAGTTGTTTGGAATCACCTGTCAAAGAGAAACTAGGTGTTCAACATAGAAGAATCGATGAGATGTTGGGAAAACTTTGAATTCTAAATTCAGCTCCATTCAAAATCAGAATCATCAACGTGAATCATCTTTTGAAACCAACATGGTAAATTCAGATCCAATCGGTTCAACTTCCGTTTCAACCACATTAAGTAATAGAGCCAAAGAATTCAAGGATTTGATCAAGATTCTGAATGGTTTCAAAGATCAATTGGAAATCACTGGATTGAGAGTGGATGAATTGGAAGAATTCAAAACCTCTTGGGAAGATAAATTGGTGGAATTTGGTGGAGAGATTGAAGGTTGGTTTGAGGAAAAGTTGAAAGAATTGGGATTGAATGAGAAAGGGAAAGGAGTTGGGAATTCTTCAAATCGAAAAGTCGTTTATCCTTCTGAAACTGAACAAGAAGATCAAGAGCAAGAGGATGTCGATGGAGAAGGAGATGAAACCTTCACTGCTGCAAATCATGATCAAGACCAGACTCAAGATCAAGAAGAGGTATTAATGTTGAGAAATAACGTTTTGAAATTGAAAGGTGATTTGGAGAAATCTTTACATGTTTTGAAAAGTTTGGAAGAAAGGAAAGAAATTGAGAAAGAAAGAACTCAAACTCGCAAAAACAATCATCAACCTCAGACAAGTCGTAGAACCAATGCAAAAAGAACAGTGTATGCCTCTGTATCTGAAGATGATGATGCAGACGATGAAGGTCAAGATGATACCGATTCGACTAGAAGAAAGTTAGTTCAGATCCAATTTCAAATGCAAACTTTTGAAAGGGAATTGAGAGATCTGAATAGGGTTGTCTATGATGAGATTGTGATTAGAGAATCCACTCGAGTCGGAAGAACTGATCAAGATCGAAATGTTTCCAACCTTCTTCTAGATCCAAGAATCAACCTCAATCTCATAGGAAAGCTCATGTCTCTGATGCTCATTCGGAATCTGAATTGGATCTGGGAGAAATCAATCCTTCTGAAATGGACAAGATCTTTATCAGACCAAATTCTGCAGCTTCTGCTACTAAGATTGCGGCTGCTTTGGGATCAAAGAAAAGATTTAGACACGTCGAGGATCCTGGTTTAAACCCTCCCAGTTCACCGTTCAGACGTTCGACTGGCAGTGTTTCGATGAATTCTGACGCTTCTTCAAATAGAGACGAAGATGATGAAAGAGACGAATTCGTAAGGAATGGTGGATCTCATTCTGGAAGAAGGAGGAAAGTCGCTAGTTATGATGAGGTGTTAGAAGTGTTCATCAAGACAATGATGATGATGGAGATGAGACTAGATCTAACAGTCATGTCGGACCTGGAAGAGAACAGTACATCAAGCAATTCAAGAATGCAAGAGTTTTCAAGAACTCTGGTTTGGCTGGTTATGTTCAATCTTCTCCTACCAAACCTAGTAAAGCTAAGAAGCCTCACTCTTCTCGATCGAACTCTAGAGATCAACAACAAAGTAGGCCATCCTCATCCAAGATCTCAACTAGGAACCAAACCCAAAGTCATGTCGAAGTTTCGCATCCAAGTCTCATGACTCCACCTCAATCTCCAATCTTGAACAATCAAGAACTTCAATCCGAGCAAGAATCGGAAGATGATGATCAAGATCGAGAATTCTTCGATGATGAAGATTTGACAAGAGAAATCACTTCAAGAGTCGAAAGAGCAGAAGCAACGACTCAGAAAAGTCAAAAGGAAAGAAAGGCTAGAGAGAAACAACATTTGAATCATCTAGATGGTAATCATTCGAAGAAGTCTTGTTCAGTTTGTTCTAAAGACTTGAAGAGTCAGAAGAAACGAAATGCAAGAAAGGAAAGAATAAAGGAGTTTGAAAGGAACAAGAGAATAGAAGATGAAGAAGAGGAAGGTATTTTGAATCTATTGTCTTTGAAAGAACAAGAGAACGAAGAGAGATTACAAGAAGGTCATCAAAATGGTAGTAATTCTCATTCTTCTAGATTGAAATTGAATCTTAATTCTAATCAAATTAATCTTTTGAAAAGGATCATAGACGAACATTTGGATGAATTTTTACATCAAAGAGATTTATATTCTCAATTGGCAGACGATTTCAAAAAGATTGATCCTCAAATGCCTGCTATCAAACGTAGGATCTTCGCAAGTCATTTGTTGGATTCTGTTGAAAGTTTGGAATTCAAAGCTAATAGAATCAATCAATTGCAAGATTTGTTGGAAGATTCTTTCGATGATGATGATGATCAACAATTTGAAGATGAAGAGATTATTGGATCGGAAGATGAATTCGGATTTCTAGATCAAGTTTCAGATGGAGATGAAAGATATTCAAAGAAGAAATCAAATGGGAATTCAAAACCTCAATTGTCAGAGAAAGCTTTGGGCAAACAAAGAGCTAAAGATGAGTGAAGAAACGTCTCTGCTATGAGGAATTCTCCTCCTATGAATGATATTTCTGAACCTCAAATCAATCAAAGAACTGGAAGAATGAGATCTACTGTTGTTTAAGCCAAGTTGTTCTGTCGTTTTCATTGTTTATTGCTTCAATCTCTACCCAATCTTTCTCTCCCCACCTCAAGGACTTTTTTTGCTTTTAGTGATACCCCACCTCCAGTCTTCCTTTCTTTCCGTCTCCCGATTCTACACCGAAGTTCTTCTGCATTTATCTTACATATCTCTATCATCGGATTTCTATCCATTCTCATCTGGTGACACCTTTTCTCTTCGTTTGCTCATGCATGGTTCTCTTTCTCTCTCTCCTTTGACTTCGGTCTTCGCTCAATCGCTTCTCTATCTCCACAAGTCCGTGCGAACTGTACCTACATCGTACCTTATAATTTATCCCTGTAACATTGCTATCTTTCGCGTACCTTTGCATCGTTAAGCTTTCAGAAGAGGTCTAGGAAAGACCAAGAGAGATGCGCGTTGCTCTAGTCTCTCCTGACGCTTTTCCTCTGGAGTCTGAGGGTGGCTCTCACCGTTTTTCAAGATTCACACAAACGTCCCGAGATAAGCATAGGCCTTATGCTCGCCCAATTGGACAGAGAAAAGTCGAATGTGGGGAAAGCGCGTCGTTGCAAGGTCATCCGTCTTCGACGGTTTTCCTCCTCCTGCTCGGACTCGCTCTCTTGTCCGACCTCAATTTCCCTTCATCCTCTCATGTCCATCTCAATATTTGCGAAAGATGTCTTTATCTCTGTCTTCTTCGCCAGATCTTGCTGCTTTCTAGCAGATTTCCTGTCCTTTCCCCATATCTCATAAATTTTCCGAGGTCGAGAAATCTCATCTGATTTTAGCGGCGGTTTCCTCGCCGCCACTGCACCCACGGTCAAAGAAAACTCTCGATCCTCTGCCAAAGAAGCAGGCAGGAAAACAGCAAAGTTTCACCTTGTGATGCAATCTTCTGACAATGTGGCGAAGACGTTTAGAAACGAGGTGTTTTAGAGGCCCTGGAAACTCTGATAGCGATATCCGAAGAGAGGATAAAAAGGGGACGTGAAGAAAAGAAATTTTCAGTCTCACGACCACACTCTCCTTTTCTCCTCTTTCTTTCTCTTTGAACTTCAAGGAAACCTTTCATCCAACTACATACCTATTCCCTCAAGGAACTTACATCAATTCAGAAATGTCTGGAATCGGACGTGCAGGAGAAAGTGTCGCTGCAGAGGCTGATGTTGCAGATACGTTTCATCAAGGGTTTCAACATTCCAACCTGGGTGGGGCAGATTCAAACACTAGTGACGAGAAGTTATCTGATGAAAAGAAGGCTCATGCAGTAGAGGAGGACTATGACGATCTTGGAGATGTCCCTGAGGGATGCACGATCCCAACTGAAGAAGTGAGTTTTCGAAAGAGAGAAAAAGCAGGAATCTTGACTCTTTTCCCTCGTTTGCCTCAGATTGCTCACCTTCTTGCCTTCGAATCTTTTACCATTTTATCCAATTTTATTTTCTCCAAAAGGAAAAGAGCACTCTGCGAAGAGTATCAGCTCCTCTACCATACGCCGCGTTCTTGATCGTCATCGTCGAACTTGCTGAACGTTATACCTTCTACGGAGCCAGTCTTGGACCATTCCAGGTGTGTTTGCGTAACAGAAACAAAGAATCGTTTGGGCCTGGATCTGTTCATGTCAAACTAACGGAATCTCTCCCCATTCATCTCTCTCTTATCCTCCAGAACTATGCTCAAAACCCTCTTCCTGAAGGATCCACAGCAGGAAACGTCCCTGGCGGAGGGGCAGAAGGTGTTCCAGGAGCTCTAAATAAAGGTCAACCGGTAGCTACTGCTCTTACGACTTTCTTCTCGTTCTTCTGCTACGTAACCCCACTTCTTGGTGCCTATATCTCTGATACTTACCTGGGTCGCTACAAGACTATCTGTCTTTTCACTGGAGTCTACATTGCCGGTCTTGCCATTCTAGTTGGTACTTCTACCCCAGCTGGAATTGCTTCAGGAGCTGGTTTCCCTGGTTTCGTTGTTGCTCGTGAGTAGAGATCGAACTCAATCCTGACACCCTAGAAGGCGCCTCTCTGATCTCGCGATCCGCCTCTTCCTTCTTGTTTACCTGTTCTTCCAGTCTTGATCATTGGACTCGGAACTGGAGGTATCAAATCCAACGTAGCTCCTCTTGTCGCCGATCAAATTACTCTGAAGCGTCAAGTAGTCAAGACTTTGAAGCCAAAGAAAGGCGAAGAGTTCGGAGAAAAAGTCATCGTTGATCCTAATGTTACAATTGGTCGTGTTTACGGTATCTTCTACGGAGCTATCAATTTGGGATCAATTGCAGGTACTTTGACAACCACTCAAGCCGAACGTCACGTAGGATTCTGGCTTTGCTTCACTCTGCCATTCATCATCTTCATGATCGTTCCACTCATCTTAGCCTTCGGACGAAAGAAGTACACCGTTTTAACCTCCTCAAGGAACTGTCATTATCCAAGCATTCAGAATCGTAATCATGGTAGCTGTCGGTAGCGTCAGAAACCTCTTCAAGAAAGGAAGTGGTCATGGATGGGAGGTAGCCGAGCCTGAGAACATCATTGCTCGTCGTAACGGAGTCGTTCCAAACTGGCTTGGCTGGGACTCTACCTTTGTTGCTGAAGTGAAGAGAACTGTGAGTACTCAGAAACAATATGAAATGTCGCTTGATTCTCGGTCACTCATCTTCTCTTTCGTTTTTTCTTTCACAGATGTCTGCATGCAAGGTCTTCGTCTTCTTCCCACTCTACTGGTTGGCCTACAACCAAATGTCGAACAACCTTGTCTCTCAAGCTGGAATTCTTCGTCTAGGAGGAGCACCCAACGATATCTTCAGCGTGTTTGACGCTTTCGCCATCGTTTTATTCCTACCCATTCTAGACAAGGTCATCTATCCTTTCCTCAGAGCCAAGAAGATCAACTTCAAGCCTGTTGCTCGTATTTACGCTGGATTCTTGTGCGCCTCACTAAGTATGATCTATTCAGCCGTCTTGCAATTCTACATTTACAAAGGTGAGTAGCGAGATCGGATGAGAGATTCAACTTGAGCGCTACATTTCTGACAGATGCCTCAGCTGACTCTACTCTTCCTTCTCTTTTATCTTCACTTATAGCCAACGATTGCAGACATCATGGTAAACAAGACAGTTTCCCAGATAATAAGTGCCCACCTGTTCTTTCAATCTCCGTTTGGGTTCAAGTGCCAGGTGAGTTTCTTTTCTGACGTTGCGAAGTCATCGAGCCTCTCCTTTCTGACCCTGGTCTCTCTTTCCATACTTTCCTCTTTAGCCTATGTCCTCATTGGTATCAGTGAATGTTTCGCCAGTGTCGCTGGATTGGAATACGCTGTGAGTTATATATTCGAAGCCAAATCTCTTCAAAGTGAGTGGCGTCACTGACTCAAGCTTGCTTTCTTCTTTGGTCTCCCCTTTCAGTACAACAAAGCTCCAGTCTCGATGAAATCCTTTGTTCAGAGTATTTATCTCTTGACAACCGCCATTGCCAATGCCATCAGTGAGTGAACTAGACAGCGAGAGGTGGAACCTCATTCTCGAATGCGTCTGTTTCTTTCTCTGACCTCTTATCTCGTCTCACCTCTTCTTCTGTCAGACTTTGGATTGGTCCCAGTCTCTCGTGATCCTTACTTGATCGGAAACTACGCTGGTATCGCCATCGCTGCCTTCATTGGTGGAACAGTGATGTACGCTCTTCTATACAAACAGGACAGAACGGAAGAAGAGGATAATGAAATTGGAAAGCGATTCGTGATCCAAGCCACAAGCTGTTCCTCCTCCTCCTCAATATGAGGCAGATGCAGATGCTATTCAAGAAAAGTAGAGATGAGAATCAGTCATGTGCTTTATTTATTCTTTATCTACCCTCAAAATAATGATTGTACGACTTTCGATTGTCTTTCTCTCTTGTATCTGCACTCGATCTATGGTCACCCAAATCGCAAAGAAAATCTCTGTTCTCTAGTTTCGAACTTCGAGCAAGAGTGTGCCTAGCTGTACGAAGGAAGCATGAATGGATTCGAATGGCCATCGATGCGCGTGCTGTCTCTCTTTGTCTCTTTGGTGCAAGATCGTTTTTGGATCTTCATCTCTCTTTCGACTTCCTATTCTTTCTTCTTACTCTCCTTTATCTCTTCGAAATTTCTCTTCTTAGAAATCAAGTATTCAGAAGAGAGTTAGATGACAGCCACTTGGCCGAGTAGAAAAGCAATCTTGAAATGAAGATATCTACAAGTTGGGAAATGTATATAATGGTATGCAAGAAACGTGAGCTCAGAGTGTATATCTGAAAAGGCTAGAAAGGAAAAAGAAACATAGAGAGATTGGGGGGAAGAAAGACATCGTCTACTACTCTGTTGGAGAGCCTATCAAACCAACGTCAGCTTCTCTCAATCTAGCCTCTACGATTTCTTCCTGAGTTCTATCATCGTTCAATTTCAACCTAGGTTTGATTTCAATAGGTTGAGCGACTCCCAATCCATCCGAAGTAGAATTAAGCCCATCCAAAGGTTTAGTAACAATAGGACTTGGAGCTTGTCTCAAACCCGAAAGGTTCAGATTTGAACCTGCATGACCGTTATTGAAAGGAATCGTCGAACCACCAACAGCAGAGATTGGAGTTGAAGAATTGACATTATTATTATTATTATTATTAGGATGAGCAGTGATTGGAGTAGAATTACCACCACCACCAACACCAATATAATTCCAACCCCAAACTTCAGCTACGAATTTTTCCAAATTTGGTTGAGGGATTCTAGTCATTGATTTCTTAATAAAAGGATGATTCAACATTTTATTTGGACCAAATCTTTTCATACCATCCTTTTCTAAACATCTTTCAATGAAATCTTTGAGAGATTTAGACCATTTGATACCTGAAGATTCGTCGTCTTGTAATTCAGGTACTTTCATGTTGACTACGTAAGAGAGAAGATCTATTGGTCCTAGAGGAGGTTCATTCTCTCCTGGGAATGGGAATCTGTTGGAAGCGATTTCTAGAATTGTTAATCCTAGAGACCAAACGTCTGAGGAGATCGAATAGGGTAGACCTTTGATTCTTTCCGGCTGTTTAGAATGAGTGAATGAGAAGACTTTTGTCAGAATGACGACCAGGAAAGAAAGAACGACATTTTGATTCTCCTTCGGATGTAAAGAGATGAGACGAAGCTACTCACTGCCATGTAGTAACTAGTACCAGTAAACGTTCCAGCCATACTGTTGATCAGCTCACCTGAGACTCCGAAATCACAGAGCTTGATCTGACCTTGACGAGTGACTACAATGTTGGAAGGTTTGATATCTGTTGATTTCAGAGCGTGATTAGAATGAAGACAGTAAGTTCAATCGGCATACACTCATCAATTTCGAGACACGAGAAAGAGAGTCGACTAGGATTTCTTCAACACTCACCTCTATGAATGATTTTCCTCTCATGAAGATAACCCAAACCTTTCAAAACACATTCACTAATCCTACCCAAGACCTTCTCTCCAGTCCTACCGTTTCTACCTCTTGACCTTCTTGTAAATGGCATCCAAAGAACCAGCTTCACAATATTCCATACAAATCTCAATCGAAGTATCTTCTTCATCCAAAAAAGCACCGTAATATTTCACTATGAATTCCGAATGACAAGTTCTATTGAAGGACAACTCTCGAAGGATTTGTCTATGAATGTCTGGATTTGGAGAGGTTGAAATTGTCTTGGAATGGGAGCAAAACAGAGGTGAAGGGGTACGAAGGAAGTCAGCTTGGAGTGAGGATACTCACTCGATGATTCGACCGAATCGAGTTACAAGATATTTTCAATCTCATCTTCTCTTCTAGTCTTCAAGAAATAAAGATCGCAGCAGACCGATTCGAAGGACTCACCTTTTTAGCCATCATGAGACCAGTAGGTTTATGTCTGACCTTTTTGACTTCCCCACTTGCCCCTTCTCCCAATCTGGCAATGAATTCAAAGTTTCCCTTCAATACCAATTCTTCCTCCACGCCATTTTCTGCCACATCATTTTGATTTTGAGGAAAAGAAGTGGAAGAAGGATCTGGATTGGGTGTTGAAGTCGAAGTCGAATCGTCTTTACCATCACTAGTCCTACTCAAATTCCCACTAGAACTAGAAGATGTCTTACTAGAACCAACCACTGGTAATTTAAGAAAAGTAGGAGGACCATCACCATTTGTGATTTCCAACTCTTCCTTATCTTTACCCTTAATCACAGTTAGATCTCTATCTCTATCTTTCAAACTCATTCCACCTATAGCTCTTCTCAAATCATTAGTCAAGGCACTCTGATCAGCGACTATGGTTCTCATTCCATCTCCATTGGTGATGATAGTGGTTCTCTGACCTGGGACAGTGTCTGGATAGATTGAATCTGGAGCAGTGGAAATGAAACCTGAACCAGTGGAACCTTCGTATTGATTCTCATCTTCTAGATTAGTTAGATTCGTGAAATCTGAATTATTGGAATTGGAATTAGAATTGATTGAAGAGTTGCTGGTTGAAGTTGGGATCGAGAGAGTTGGAGGTTGAAGAGGTTGGTTCGATGGACCTGCTGCGTTCGAAGTAGACGACGAAGAAGTCGGCCCTGCAGAAGAGAGAGAGAGATGGAGATGAATGTAATATAAGTATGAGAATGGTTAGATAAGAGAATGAGGAGATGAGAACGAGTAGTCAGTCTAATCATCATCCACTCTTAACTCTTACTGACTCGAAGGGATAGAGAGCTTTGGCATTCCAGGCTTCTTCTTTGGTTTGGGCGGAATGAGCGACATTGTTGTAAGAATTGGAAATGTTGTATGGATCTATATAGTTCTACTTCTAGTTTGCTTGCTTGCTTGAGAGAATATCAAATATCTGGATCCAAGATAGGAGAAGAGAAGGTCATTGGAAGAAGTAAGTTCTAACTGCCATGCACTCTATCTATCTATCCATTCCTATTCATCACCTCTTCTAATTGGAATTGCATCCTGAATTCCATCAAATCACTCAGATTCATCTCTAATCATCTCAACTGCACTCACATCGATGAGTTCAGGCTTTCCGATCGCAGCAAAGTCGACTCCCACCACTTCCACCTCTACTAACAATGTCAATCCTACTTCTACTTCTACCTCACCTCCAGCCACTCCAATCTCGAGAAGTACGACTCCAGGTGCAGTGACTATCCATTCTGCATCTCAAAGGGGAGACATAGCTAGCATCATTCATCTACTAGACACTCATCAAGCCACAGTGAATGATAAAGATCAAGATGGTTGTTCTCCTTTACATTGGGCTGCAATCAACGCTCATTCCCCAACCTGTAATCTATTGTTGGATAGAGGAGCAGAAATAGATTCAAAAGGTGGAGAATTGGTAGCCACTCCTTTACATTGTGCAAGGAGTGGTCATTTATACGTCATCATCAATCTCTTGAATAGAGGTGCAGATCCAACTCTGATTGATTCTCAAGGTTCAATGCTTTACATTTAATCACTCATTCAAGTAATGTTATGGCTTTACTTTATATCTTACAACATTCCAAGATCAATACATCTTCTTCTTCTTTACAAGATTCATCATCATCTAGTATAGATTTCAAGGATTCTCAAGGTCATACAAGTCTAATGTGGGCTGCTTATCAAGGGGATTCTTTATCCATTGAATTGTTATTGTCTCATGGTTCTAATCCCAATCTGAAGGATAATGATGGTCTGTCTCCACTTCATTGGGCTGTAGTTAAAGGCAATAGACAA
Source organism: Hemileia vastatrix (assembly GCA_030280995.1). Lineage (NCBI taxonomy): Eukaryota > Fungi > Basidiomycota > Pucciniomycetes > Pucciniales > Zaghouaniaceae > Hemileia > Hemileia vastatrix. The sequence goes on along the minus strand of JASXTE010000122.1, from coordinate 49,728 downwards.
TGCATTAGAAAATTGTTGGAATCCAATTCAGACATTTGGTTGAGGAATAATCAAGGGAAGATCCGAGGGAAATGTCTAGAGAATTGAAAAGTGAAAATAGTTATCTAAAAGGTTTGGGCGGATTCGGGGAGGGAATTGGATGGTAGAAAGAGACAGAAATGGTTGGGAGAGGTGAGTTCCCATTCTTTGGATGGAAAGAAAGAGATGATAAAGAAGGTGCAAGTAGGTGTAAATTTAGGAAAAAAAAAGAGTTTAATGGTTCGATTCTATCGAGTCTTTCCTTTCCTTTCCAGAAGCTTTACTCTCTCGAACTGACGCTGATCTCAACCTCTTCTCCATCTCCATCTCCCAGAGACCAACACAAATCACAATCCTACTTTTACCAACTTTTTTCCTCTTTTTAATCTTCATTACTTTTCTTTATTACCTTGGTTCACAGCTTTGCCTTTGGCTTTTGCAATCTTTTTCGCAATGCATCATATTGTCACCAAAGTCCTTTTAGGTGGAAATATGGTTAATGGAATCAATCTTTTGACTTCTTCTCAAGGTAGAAGATCGGGTGGAGGAGGTGGGAAGGCAAGTGAAGATCAATGGTTGATTGAACAAAGTCAGAAATCTCCTTATTTCTTGGGAATCGTTAGTGGCAGTTTGTTTTGGGTTGGTTGGGAATGGGCTGGGATTGTTAGAGGTGAGTCTAGCTTCCTAAGAGCTTAATCGATGAACCTTTCCGATTTCTTGAACAATCTTCCAGGTTTCGAAAGGATCCTCGAAGTATGTTCGTCGATGTTTTTGAGCTGATCTGGAAATTCACATCTCTTTTTTTTCGATTCTTCAAAAAACATAGTCACCTCCGAACCATCCCTTTGTCATTTCTTATTCTTATCAGCCCATTCTACTCTGTGCGTGGAATCTGATGAGAGCAAGTACGATCAAACCTGGTTATGCTCCAGTGCCGATTTCAGAAGCTCAGAGAAGAGAAATCGTTCATCAATTGGCAGAGGATGGGAATTGAATGGAATGAATTTCTGCATTCCTTGTCTAGTGAGTCTTGCGTAATTCCTTTACTATCGCTATTTCACTTGGTCTTTTCTAATCCTTTCTCTCTCTGTTCTTCCTTTTGTGAATCTTCAGGCGAGAAGACCTCTTAGATCCAAACATTGTAGATTCTGCAAGAGATGTGTCGCACGACATGATCATCATTGTCCTTGGATAGCTAATTGTGGTGAGTCTTTATGCCTTCTTTCTTCTTGGCAAGTACTTGAAGGATCTCGATCACGACTGTTAAAGCTCAGACGTTACTTTCCCTCCGTGTCTAATTCCTACAGTTGGAGTCGACAATCATCGACAGTTCATGGTCTTCCTGGGATCTTTGGTGATCGGGAATCTTGCTCTTTGATTATCTAGTGATTCAATGTGAGTATATTTTTCCTTTTGCAGAAGTTCTTTCTAACGATACCCCGCTAATCTCCTCCGAATTTCTCATCCTTACATTCTCTTCGACTAGACTACATCACAAATGTCCCTCCTCTACCCTCTCCACTTCCGACAGTGATATCAGAATCCATTCTCTCCTCACATGCCTACTTCCAACTTCAATCTGTCTCTCTTCAACCTACGATTCCTATCCTCTTCATTGTGGCTCTCTGGGCGACACTTCAACTGACTTGGACAGTGGTCCTACTGATCGCTCAGAGTTGCAAATCGCAAGACAAATGACGACTTTGGAAGTTTCAAATCTAGGTAGATTCGGTTTCATGGGTGGAAGGTGGTACTTCTTTATCAAGTCAAGACGGTGCAGTTGCAAAGATTAGAGCTGGAAGAAGTCAAAATGAAGGTGAAGGTGGAAATGGAGATGAAGAGAATGGAAATGGAGAGAATCATAATCATAGTCATAGTCATGATAATCAATTTGGTTTACCAACTCATACTAGAAGAACTCCTCATAACCATTCCAATGGTTTCACTCAGGTTTTGGGTGGCGCTGGAAATTGGTTATTGAAGATTGTTGGTTTGGATCTATATACCAAAGGTAAAGCTGGTGAAGGTTTGAAGAGAGCGAATCAAGCTGGAAATCCTTTCGATAGAGGTTTCGTCATCAATTGTAGAGGTGAGTTCGATTCTTCTTCTTTCGATTCCGGACGACTCGTTGTTGACAACCTTTGTTCTCTCTCCCTCTCTCGTTACTTAATTATCGTCTCAGACTTCTGGACGAGAGGCCGGGCGTTAGGAGTAAACTACGAAGAACTCTACGACGTCTCACAGCTCTCTTTCTTTGGCTCAATCTTCCCTCGAGGACTCTTTGAACTCTTCGGCTATCAATACTGGTGGTGGAAGACGAAGATGGAGTATGTGGATGGGTTCAAAAGAGGTCTTGGAGTACGAAACGGCAACGACGGCTATCAGTTAGTCGGTTCGGCGGCTTGAACATTCTCCTCTGCTTTGTATAGTCCTTCGCTCATCCTGCAAGATCAGTTTTGATTTTGTTGTTTCACAATCGTCTGAAAAGACTGGGAGAAATAGTCGAATGAGTTAATGATAGTGTGATATATAAACAAAACTAAGTTATCGGCGATAGATAAAAGAAAGTAATGGGGGAAAATCTACAGATACGAATCAATAGAGAAGAGCTTTTCGACAGTGTCTTCAACCAGTCTTAAGGAAATGAAATCAGAATTGTGACTCAAGTCCAAATCAAGTGGTTCTACTCGAAAGGTTTCGATCAGACGCACTTCTTCAACTCTTCTACTCGCCATCATTTCTCTTTGACTTCTAGCAGGAGGAGGGTTAACCTTTTTCGCTCATTTTCATTCCTCACTCTTTTCCCAATCTGATCCTAGGACTGAAACATGCCTAAAGTGTTCCCTTCCTGTTCTTCTCTCTGACGAGGCTTTGAGCTCCATCCTCGAACGCGTGGAAAGACAACTCAAGATTTGGCAATTCCATGTTGACCAAAAAGTTGTTCTGACTACTCTCACGTAGATTTCTCAGAGCAGAGGTTGAATGGTAATTTGATCCTTCCTCTATTTCTTCCGAAAATCTACTCTGTCTAGCTGCAGAACTTCTCCTTGGAGGTTCGTCGAGATAACCGGTTCTCCAGCTGAAGAAGAAAGGTTCGAATTGATCCAAGAGCCGGCAGAATTTCTTGCTCCACTTCTTGGAGAAAAGTTGGGGTCAGACTCTCCTTCTTGATCTTGATCTGATCCTTGATGTTGTCTTTTCTGAGATGACCTTCCGAATCTCTTGTTTCAAATCTTCTGCTTGGTCTAGAGCCTCTTGAAGTCTTCTCTCGAGTTGGATTGTACCGGAAATCGAACTTGAGGCACGAAACGTCTCCCTGAATAGACCGCTTGAGAGGATTGAAGAAAAGGCAGCCAGACTTAAGATAGACATGAGCTGATATACTCCCGCCAGAGCCAACGAACAGATCAGAGCTACTATTGTGACAGCGACGAGAATGGCAAAGTTGAAGAGACCTTGGGTGACCAAGCTTGCAGCTAGTTGATGTTGAGGTGTATTTGAGTGCGAGAACTGCGATTGCTGAAGATTCTACCCATCAGAGTACCCCGCTTTGAGAATGAACGTTGAGTTGGATTGAGATGGATCGAATGGAAAGAGGACAAATGAGCAAGACTTTACTGCTTACGGACCGACCCTCAAAGCGGCTCTTCGATGTTACTCACGAGCGAAGAAAACATGAGAGTTGACGACCATCTTTAACAATGTTACGCGAACATTGCCACATTGAAGATCAAGTCGAGATCAACAGCGCCTTGACAAGCCAAGGTCCATCGTCGTCTTCACCATAAGTACATCTATAAGAGCATAAGAGGGGAAAAAGTCAATCTCATATCCAGCTTTACTAGAGATGATTCTCCTTTAGATTGCTCACTTTGTAAGCGTTCCTGGCATCCTAGATCCTTGAATTCTGTTCGACGGAGAAATCGAAGAGATTGAGGTTGAGAAAAGAAGTCAGAAACTTGAGACTGCGAGCAAAGTTTAGATCATTTTCTCGCTATACAAACGTTTTAGTATGGATAGAGGACCCAGATCAAGACGTTGAGTAACCCAGCAGCCGTTCCGACTTGGACTGCTCTGTCGAGTTTCGAGTTCGTTCCAAACAAGCTTAGGGTCCTCAAAGCGAGAATGATGAGGGTCTGGTTACATCAAGAGATAGGTCAGCAGCAGTCGATGAATCTTCCAGCGAGAGAACGTGTGAAGCAGCTCGAAGACGAACGAACGAACCTCACAGAACCGTAGGAGAGAAGGATAAGGGCTTTCAAAGACGAATGGCAAACGCGTGACATTCCGCAGAGGTCCATCCTTCGGCAAAGAAGAGTAGTGCGAGGAGCAGACAAACAAAGCCTAGTGGACGCGAGATCAGATAGCAAATTCTCGTAATCGCTCGTACTGGGGATTTCCAACCGGGAGTGAAAAAGATCAGATCTAAGTCGTAAGGAAGGTAGTAGAATATGTCCCAGCCAAGTACTCCTAGGCCAGAAGGCAAAGAAAAATGCAGATAGTCTGTGGATATCGAGAATAAGGAGCAAAGCATCAGTGTTCTCGTTCAAGGGGAGAGAACAAGCCACTCGTCGTCGTCCAGACCGCGTTCTCAAGTCGACCGCTACAAGGCTGCTCAATTGAGACATTTGAGAGCTCCTCATTTTCAAAAGAATCTATGAGCTATATTTCTGTAGCTTTCACTCACCATGATAAGCTTGAGAGCGACAGCGAGCTGTGTAGTCCCATCAAGGGCTGCACCTAGAGGAGAAAGATCAAGCGAAGACATCTGAAGTGAGGGTGAAAGAGCGTTGAAGGCTTTGATCTGGTTGTTCAACAGGTCTGAACGATTTTGTAATAAGTTATGAAGAGAAGAATAAGTTAGAAAAGTGTGTGATGTTATGAAGAGAAGAAAAATCTTCTCGAGAAGAATCGAGGAGGGCGTCCTCTGATAAGGGGCTCTTACGTTCAAGTCAGCTCGGATCTCTCTTGAAAAGACTTGACCAGTGTTGTGCAGATTATTCTAGAAAGAAGTCGAAGATGTTCTGTATAAACAGATTGTCGACTACGTATAATCCTACAAAGCAAGAGCCGATACTCAGACTGGGTTCTGCAAGAAGAGAAGACGAGAAGACATCACACTGTTTCTCTTTGCTAAGTGTTTCTTTCTCGCGTTATGGTTTCTTTTCGTCTAGAAGATACAAGAGAGCGATAGACCGCTAATGAATAAGATAGCTTCCTAATAAGAAATAAGATCTAGATTTTGATTCCTTTTGCTTCCAGCTCTTGCTTCTTCTTCTCGGCTGCTGCTAGCCTCGCTTCCAGCTCTTGTAGTTCTGAGGCTTGTGACTGAACTGCTGATTGTCTGTAAATTGAAGAGAGGGCGAGATGATATTGTCAGAGTCTGAAAGACAAGAGACAGACGACGAGAGAAAAAGTTACCTACTTGGACTTGACTCTGTCTTCAAGCTCGGCAACAGCTCTCTTTCCCGCTTCGTCTACGTCATTTCCAATGTCTAGTGAGCCCGAGCTGAAAGCTGGAAGCCTGTAAAGAAAAAAGGGGGAAGGAGATAGTGTAAAACATGAGAACCAAAGTCAGTGAGAGAGCAACGAAGGATTTGGCCTAACAGAATCAAGTAATCGCACTCACTGAGGACCTCCTGAAGTTGCTGCTCCTCCTGAAGTCATCTCGGAAGAAGTTGGTTGAGCTACGCCTTCGGCAGTGACGAATTGGACATGCTCGAGCCAGCAAGCGTCGCTGTCGACATATTTTGGATCAAATCGATAGAGGTTGACCTCGGCGTTCTTGAACTGATGTGTGCTAGGTCCATGAGCTGCAGTTCCAGTGAGTTGTCGTAGGATATCTCCATGAGCTACGAGGAGGATATTCTGCTCTGGCCTTGAGCGCATGTATTGCCTCAACCATTGAGCTCTAGCTGCGATGGAAGCGGCATCAGGAGCTAGAGAGTGTGGAGAGAGACGAGAGGAAAAGAAAGAATCATTAGTACGTATTCTGATGCTATGTTCTCGTTAGCTTCGATAGCTATTTGAAGCATCTCGAAACCTTGAGGAAAGCTTATCATCGTTTGCTGCTCACCATAGAAGCCTTGTTTGCTAGTCCAATCGGGAGTGAGACTGGAGAAGTCGAAGCCTTGAAGCTCTGGATCGCGTTCCAATACCTCTTTGGCGGATCCAGTGTCGCAGGGGTAGTCGTTGCACTCTGAGAGGAAATCGAAGTGGGGAGAGGGGGGAACGTTGCTCTATCAGTAAGAGCTCATGCTGGCCACTCTCTAGAGCTAGCTCGACTTCGAACTTGTACTCCAAACGATTCAAAGGTCTTGTTTCCACTCAGAAAAAGTGAGAAGCGACGAAGCATGAGGTTGTTTGAGCTGTCACTGACGCTATCTTTCTTCCTATCTTGATTGGAACCAAGATGATTACTTCCTCTGTCCCACAGCTCCTGAAACAGACCCCGAACGAAGTATGCGACTCACCTTGAGCTTGTGGAAGGAGGACTACGTTTTGAATACCGATTCTCTTTACAGCAGGAGCCCAACCGAGAAGGGTAGATTGTAGAGTACGTTTGAGAGCTGAAGTCAGAATGAGATCCACCGAGTTCTGTAGTTGAGTCGTCTTTCCTGGAAGCTCTGCACTCTGAGCCTTTCCTAATTGGGTCAAAGGAGCGTCTGGAACTGCAAGAACAAGAACGAGTAGAGGTAAGATAGAAGAAGTGAGATTCGAATCCAGGTGGTGGAGGTGACTAGCTCGCTGGAATGAATGAAAGAATACTTGCTGCCTGCGAATGATTATGGCTGACTGCTTTACTTACTGCTATAATCTAAATCAACATTCTGGACGAGAAGAGAAGATGAAGAAGGAGAGAATCAAGTAGAGTGAGCTAAACCTTCTCTGAGACTGCTAGCTGCTCGTGTAGCTCTGGAATGCTCTGTATCTGCCAATTCTCATCTTGTTTTCTCAATTCCCACTTACATGTTCTGCTTGAGAATGGCGAACAATGATTAGATTCGAGTTTGGTGCCATTTTAGAATAATGTCGAGATGGTCGAACTCCAAGACTGAAATTCTCAGTCTCTCTTTCTTCCCCCTTCGTTCACTCACTTTATTCGCTTCTTTTTCTCTCTTGACATGAACGAATTCTCAATTCTTCAAAGACATTCAACATGGTACTCAAGCTCAAGCACTTCCAAAATCATCCCTCAAAAGAGATCCTTCTCCTTCTCTACCTCTCAGCTCCACCCCACTCGTCGTCCTTCGAGCCTTCAGTCCTTACCAGACTTGCTCACTCTTGAGCTCCATCAAAGCGTAGATCCACAATTGACAGATTTTCATCAAGAGGGAGAAGTTCAGTAAGCATCAAAACAGGGTGGACTGGCATGGTCTCCTTGTCACGATTTCTTCACTGACGCTTTTGCTAATCACTCTCAGAATCGACTCCCAGCAGGGAAGCTCTCCGCCTGAAAAGTAATTACAGCCGCTCATAGTCGATTATCTTTGAATCTTATGCTTCAGTGGTATACTGAAGCGCATACAGCCTTCTTCGGACGAAAGCTGATTTGTCCTACCTTGTGTACACTTCAGATCCACGCCTCTGCAACTTCTGGAAGGATTGGCTATCTCTTTCATCATGCAGCTCAACAAATTAGATCTCAAACGTCAAGATCAGGAGGAGGAGGAGGAAGAGAAAGAAGCTCTGAGAAACGAGTCTCATCAAAGTCAAGACGCAGCGACTCACGAAGCATCTCCTCCGGTAGAAGCTGGTTCTTCGTCATTACTACTTCCCTCTCAAGAACGCGATCAAGATTCAGAAATAGAAGAGGATGACATACTAGACTTTGAAGAAGAGCCAGAGGTCGAAGAAGAGATCGTCGAGAGTTCTCAGCCTCGAGTTCAAGAGACGAAAAGTGATGCCCCCAAGGCGAAGAAGAAGAAAGTGGTTCAAAAGATGAAACAAGTCAGTCTGAGAGTTGGATCTGATGAAAACGGAACAAAGTGAGTGAATTCGTTTTGAAAAAGTCTCTCCGAGCTCTCATCGTTGTGCGAAGTAGAATGTATGCGCTCGCTTACCTCTCTTCTCTTCTTCCAGATCTTCGACCTACCTCTTCCCGACTGTCGGAGTCCCTGCCGTTTTGCGTCTGGCAAGACTACTAAAGGTAATCTCAGAGCTACAAGCAGCTTTGATTGGAGGAATCATCATTACCAAACGTGACATCTACTATAGAGACAAGTCTTTGTTTGGAAACCAAAGTACTGTTGACAAGATCATCGATTCTCTCTGTAAAGCTCTGAACGTCAAGAGATCAGCTTTAGGAGTTGCAGCTGCTTCAAAAGGGCTGATTTGTGGAGTCGTTGCTATTGAGAAGAACGACGGTCACGTCTTTAACTCTCAAGATGATTTCGAATCTCTCATTCCTGGAATCGAGATCGAAGATGTTCGAGAGGTTAGAAGTGATGCGGAATGGATATTGATAGTCGAGAAAGAAGCAAGCTTCAAAACTTTGATGGAAGAAGGTATCACCTTGGAGAAAGAAGGAATAGGGAAAGGTATCATGATCACTGTGAGTACTAGAGGCAGGTTGAAGATACCAAGTCAACTTCAAGTCACTGAGTCAGAATACACTCTCGTCTTCGACTCTGTAGGGAAAAGGGTATCCTGATCTTTCTACTCGTCAGTTGGTGAAGATCCTCTCGGAACAGCTCCCACAGTGAGTCGATCAATCGTCTCTTCGACTCGTAACTCGAGAGATTCGAAAGCTAAGAGCCCTTCCTGATTCTTTCCCAATCCTCTTTCCAGCATTCCCATTCTCGCTTTGGTAGACTGTGATCCATATGGATTAGACATTCTCAAGAACTATAAGTACGGCGGCTCGACTGCTATGGAACTAGCCGTCGATAGAATAGAATGGGCAGGCGTCAAGGGAAGCGAGTGGGATCAGTGAGTCGAACAGAAACAGACTGCGTTCGGATGCCTTCTGATCACTTTCCTGATAAGACAAAATCTAATCTCAATCAGACTTGGAATCGATTGGAACTCTCTTCTTCCCTTCTCTCAATCGGATCGTATCAAGACTCTTTCGATGCTTCAGTCTAAAGCACCAATGCCCGAAGAATGGAGGTGAGTTCCTTGTTTGTTTGACGTTTTCGCTCGAACAGACTTTCTACTTCACTCTTTTTGACGTTTCGTCTCTTCTCGTTGTTTCACTTACTCGCTCCTTCAGACGTGAGCTAGCTAGATCGCTTCATCTCAACCAGAAGGCAGAGATCCAGCTGCTCTGTTCGATTTCTCCAGAAAGCGTCTCTTCTCAAATGACTTCCGAAGGAAAAGATGTTTCAATTTCCAGTGGAGCTTTATTACCCTACATCAGATCGAAGTTGAAGGCTGCAATCCAATCTCAAGCTTTGTTGTCGTGATCAAAAGATCTTCTTTGTGCCTTAATTACGATACAAGATTTGGAAACAAGAGTGAGAAATAACATATACTTTCGGAGTTCCTTTTGGAAACGGATCAACACAACTGTCTGTTTACATGGCAACACCTTGTCCTTTACGACGATCGGCTTCATCATCATCATTTGCATTCTCCTTCATTTCCATCTCTTCGCATTCTTCTTCTCCATCCCCGGAGTTGTTCTTGACTCTGGTGACGTCTCCTAATGAAGCGTAGCTTTGCGAGTGCTTGAGGATAGTGTGATTGCAATCTCTGGATGAGGTGCTTTCAGTATGGATTGGAGAAGATGAATTTGCTTCACGGAGACTTGTAGAATCGAATACGTCTGGAGTTTGAGAGACTTTAGGTCTCGATGTATAATTTGAGAAGGTCGAATGATGTTGATTGTCGTTGACCAACAGTCTTTCTGTGATGGATGTTGGTCTGAGATCTGACTTGATAGGTAAGATTGGAACTTGAGCTTGAGCTGAAGAAGAGCGACTAGCTTGAGATTGGAAGGCGACATCCCTTTGTAGACCTTTTTGACTTGACTTGAAGTCTCTTTCGGATACTTTTGACATGACTCTTGAGTCTGAAATATCTGGATCTAGATCTGAGTCGTCGTCTTCGCTGTCCTTCTCACGTCTGTTTCCAAAGTGAGCCGGTAAAGAATTAGTGAGACGTGGTAGATTTTGAGAGACGACCTTTTCGCTTTCTTGATGACTCTTTTCGTGACTTGAGTTCAGAGCATTAGTCAGTGGTGACTTGATGCTAGAAGGATATTGAGAACGTGATTGACGAGAAAGATAAGGAGTGATGTCACTGAAGGTGGAAGAAACGCGGAGAAAGAAGAGAAGAGATCAGGATCTTTGATCGATCTGAAAGAAAGATGTCGAGAGAGGCAAAGTAGACTTACTTGATAGCTAGACCTCTGACGTTCCTTCTGTCCATCAAAGTCAATTGTGGTGGAGTCGAAGTAGCGTCGTCTTCAATTTCAAAACCTTGTCCTGCTGAAGAGATTCTTGATTGGACCGTTCTAACACTTCCTCTTCTCATCATGGAAATCGGAGTGTGGAATCTTGAAGAAGAAGTAGCGGACTTGTAGCTTGCGGGAGTGGCAGGAGTGAGAGGTTGAAGTTGGAGATGTTCCTTTGGAGTTGGAGTCGGAGTTGGAGAAGTGAAAGGCGAAAACTTCGAGACTCCAGTGAATAGATCTTGAGAAGCACCAGTGGACCAAGTCCTCTCTCTGATCAGACCTCTATCGCTCCCTGAAGGTGTTCTTGGAGACCCTCCAGATTCGATATCAATACTGAAAGCTCTTCTCTCTTTGAAAGTTTCAGCATCCAACTCCTCCAAGTCATGATCATTAGAAAGAGGTCTTTGTAGTGCTTTGCGAGCTTTGAACCGGTTCGTGTTCGAATTGTAGAAACTGGAGTCTGGACTGAGCGAACTTGAATGTCTTACTTGAGGAGAATGTGCAGAGAATGATTGCTTCGACATGGAAATGATACCATCACTTTCTATTCCAAAAGTCTTGTTGTTGCTGACATAGCGACTTTGAGATCTAAAGAGGTGCTGAGCAGCAGAAGAACAGATTACGACGTTGATCGAAGCACTGGCTGCGATAGAGAAGAAGTTGGATAGATTCTTGAGAATGACGAGTGCAGTAGAGAGGTTGGCAGCGATCGAGAGGACTACATAGGGAGGAAAGAACCAAAATCTATGTCAGAAAACGAAACGAATCTGATTCTTTGGAATTCTCAGCCGTTCAACTCACTCATAAAGAGAACCCCGTCAGTGAGAAGTCTTCTGAGAAGACCTCTCTTTGGTAGACCATTCTGTTGTCTCATGATCGAAGTAACGAGAAAATTGGCGGCAAAACAGTCGACTAACATCCATAGAAAGTAAGGAACGGCAAAAGTGGGAGAGACTAGATTGTTACGGGAAGCTCCTTCAGTTTTGAGCTGTTTAGTGAAAGCTGTAAGAACAAAACCCAAGACCCATAAAAGCAGTGTCACGACAGCAACCATTAGTAAGCCGAAGCGAGATCCATTCTGAAGTGCTGGTAGTCTGGAAAAGGGGGAAAAAGAGATAATGATCGATCTGAGCTCAACCGCATTAAGTTGAGAAGCTTATTGTCAACTGATGCTCTACACACCTCAAAAGAAGAATCGCTGAAGCTGAACCAGCGCTCATAGCCATGATTGCGGAATAAGCCTTTGAGATCACTTTGATTTCAGGAGGCACTCCCATGGTGACAAGATTGAATCTAATTTGGAAGTCGATGGTTTGTTGGAACGAGACAATGATGAAAAGCAGTCCAGTTATTCTGGTCAAGAAGTAAGCGAGAGTCTAAAGAGTGAATAGGTTTCAAGAAAAATGGTCATCAAATCGAATTCCAGACGAGGGATCGAGACATTGTTTGACAAGAGCAAGAGATGCTTACCATTGCACCGACAGTCCTACGTTTGACAATTCTTTTCAACATGCGATAATCAAAGTCTAGATGGCCCAATGCTTCAGCAATGACGAATCCAAGAAGAACTGAGAACGTGATCAGTGTCTTTCGAAGTTGACTTTCAACTTTCAGAGCAAACTCCAGATAATCAGCTGAGGGGTGAGAAAGGAAGGATGGGTCAAAGATTGGATCTCGGTCATAGGGCTCGAGTTGAGAGAAGATGTCCAAAGATGGATTGATGATCGTTGCTTTACTTACGTGGTAGCGATGATGAATCCATTGCGTTGTTTTGATGGAGTATGCAGAGGTTTGAGAAAGGAAAGGAGGAAAGGAAAGAAAGAAAGATGGGCTTCTTCCAAGAAAAAAACAGGGAGTCGTCTAGGTTACGCACGGCCTCGGCGAATCGTAAAGCTCTCGAACTTCTCTAAAGGAAAACAAATAAATAATACAAGATCGAAATCGCAAAGAAATAACTAATTGCCTCTAATCTTTGAGCCTTCATCTTCATCCTCATCGTCGTCTTCGTCGCCGATCTTGAATTCATCATCATGTTCTCTATCTTTTGTTCTCCCTCTATCCTCATCCACATCTTCACTTTTCCTCATCAACATTTCCACTTCTTCGTCTCCTTCCTCCTCCAATTCCTCTCTCAATCTATCATCTCTTTCTGCTCTGACTCCACCACTTCCTCTCCACCGCTGCAAGAATGGAATCCCAGTTTGTGTGACGTAATAGGCTGGAACACCTGCCACTACGAATCCTAGAGCCGCCAGTGCTTCCAGAGGAGCTGAAAAGATTGGCATGAAGAGGAGGAATAGAGCTACTGTCGAGAAGAGTAGAGGAGTGACGAGCCAGGTCTGAAGAGAAGAAGGGGGTTAGAGAGAGGTTCGGTGGTTAGACAAGGGTGGAATCGAAAGCCTTGTCGATGCAGAGACGAGTTCTTTAACTACTTCAAACCACATTGAAGCTACATCTCACCTTATAAGGTCGCTCTAGATTCGGCTCCTTTATCCTAAGCACCAACAGTCCTAGGACGGTTGCGAAGTAGAATAGCCAAGCACACACGCCATAGAAGTTGACTAGAGAAGCGAATCCACTTCCGAACAGAACGAAGAGTAGCACTAGGATACCTTGGAGAATGATGGCAGCCAAAGGAGTCTTGGTTCTAGAGTTGGTTCTACCGAACATCGAAGGTAGATACCCTTCTTTTCCAGCAGCTAGAACCAATCTTGCAGTCGTGTAGAATTGACCATTAAGGGCACCGAAGCTTTGAAGCAGGAAGACAGTGTAAGATGGGTAAGAGAGCGAATCAGTAATCGAGATCCAAAACTTGCTTTGTTGATCTTACTCACCAAGAAAAAGCCACGAGCGAAGCGAAGACTATTCCACCAGCAGTTCCCAAAGTGGCAGAACCGAAATCCAAAGCGACAGTATTAGTTTTGGAAACCAAAGAAGTAGGCAAGACTACGAAGTAAGAAGTGACGGTAGCCAAAAAGACGATCAATACTATGAAAAGAGAAGAATGAATCACTCTAGGTAAATCTCTATTGACGTTTTTCATCTCTCCAGCAACGTAAGAGCTTTGATCCCATCCATCGAAAGACCATAGACCAGAATAAAGAGCGAGAGCATAAGCACTTGGACTTGAAGAAGATCCTTCGAAGAGGGAGGAAAAGGACGAGAAAGCGTGTTTGGAAGTTTCTGGAACTTTACCTCTTGCTGCTTGAATGATTGCTAGAACTGGGACTGCTACCAAGGCTGTTTTGAGAGGTGGAGTTAGAGAAAGGGATATAAATTCATTCAGACTTGATCCTTTTTCTTTCCTTCTTTGCATCGAATCGAGAAACTCACCCATCAATTTCATGACAGTTGTTGCTATCTGAGTTCTCGTACCCAGTTTGGCAGAGATTGCATTCAATAGACAGACTAAGACTGTAATCAAACAGGCAATCAACTTGATACTCCAATCTGGGATACCATCCAAACCTTGTTCGTGAGGACTCGAATCTGCAGAAGATGAAGTAGCATGAAAGATGACTCTGGCTAGATATTCTCCAAAAATGGTAGCGATGATTGCACCTGATCCAGGTTTCAGAGCTACGATCGCAGTCCAAGCGAATAAGTAGGCGGACAGAGGACCGAATGAGTACTGTTCAGTGAAAGAGTAATAGAGCGAAGAGGTCAGCCAGGAAAAAGTAGAAGTCGAACCTGAAGAATAAGAAGAAGTGAGACTCACGTTGAGATAAGCTTGAGCTCCTCCATTCAGTGGAATGGCAGCACCTAGTTCAGCGAAAGAACTGACAATGAAGAAAAAGCGAATTGACCAGAAAAGAGAATGAGCAAAGAAGCGATGATGATGATGAGACCTAACTCTATCTGTGGATGTTCTGTGGATGTTCTCTCACCTTGCTCCTGTCCAAGCCAGCACACCACTGATGATCCACACCACCAGACTAGCTCCTACAGATCCAGCATTGAGTGTCACCACGCCTGGAGATGAAAAGATACCGGATCCCTAAAGAGTGAGAGAGGGAGAGACAGTTGGATCTCAGTAACTCGACGAGATTCCAGTCCTTCTCCTACATCTTGATTCTCAGCTTTGGACTCACTATCTGAAGTCCTACAGTCAATGCGATTCCTTGAATTCAGGAATCAGAAAGGAGAGGAGGATGACGAATGAGGCTTGTCAGCTTTAATCATGAAAGCTCTGAGGTTGGCTCTATCTTCCCTTCTCTATCAGCTCTAACAACAACAATTCTCCTTCCCTCCACGTACCTCTGATTACTCACCATCGACTAAACCTACTCTTCTTTCCACGGGTCTACTAGTAGATCTATTCCGCCTCCTTGCACTACGATTGGAGCCAACTCCTCTAGAAGCTGCATTCCCCTCCAATTCACCATAACCTCCAGCTTCAAAGCTCTCATCATCGTCTGCCCCACTCAGAGTGAGAGGTAACAAGTGATCTCGGTAACCAAAAGAGAGGGATTCCAAACTTGCTCTGGAGGTCAAAGTCTTTGTAGGACTTCTCAATTCAGCAAGTAGAGATAATCGATTGTTGTTGGTGTTGGGACTGCTGGAAGGATCCAGTGGCTTGTTTGCTGTTGAAGACGTCGAAGGTGAGTGTTCCAATGACGGATCTGATTCGTCAATTTGGTCATCGTCGTGGCTTGAAGTTGGATTTGTAGGCTGTGTATGAATTGGCTGATTAGAATTCAAGTTGGAGGGCTCATCAGGAATGCCAGCGTATTGGATGGCTGAGTCTACTGCATCCCCTCCGCTCATTGAAGGATTGATCAGATTGTTTCTAAATGGATTGTCAAAGAATCAAGAGTAGAAGAGAGTTTCGAGCAACCTCTCTCTTGGTGGAGAATGAGATCAGATCCAAGGTCGAGGCGTTGCTCGCTCTCTCAAAATAATCTTCTCTCACAGGCCCCTTCGAGCATCCGCTTGAAGCTCTGACTTTGACTCCAAATCCATCTCTAAGTCTTTTGCTTTGGTTCCTTTCTTCTCCATCAGCTTACAAGGCTTCAGTCGATCGCTCATCCTCAGCCTCTTCTTCTCATCCTTCTTCTTCCTTCCTTTCTTTCCAGAGATAAGGGTTCGTTTCGACACCTAACGAAAAGGAATCACGCCTCCTTCTACCTCAAGCGAAGTTTAGATTCTAGATCTATCATCCCAAAAAAGACTGCCATCTCCTTCATTTAGACTATCTAGGTCAAGATTCAGCTCAGAGTCAGAAGGTTTACCTGCGCAAACCGAAAGCTCGTACAACAATCTTGCTCAATTTCCACTCTTTCATCCAACTTTTAGCATTCTGGAACCAGAATCTCACTCTCTCAAAACTCAAACTGCCTCAAGTCTGAACTCGAAATGACCAATGCAAGCATCATCACGGTTCCCAAGACGGTTTCTACCAGAAGATGCAATCCTAGAACAGAGACCAACACTACCTTCAAATCGAAAATCGACTGGCTGCTTGAATCTGCTGTAGTCGGAGAAAAGATCTTCATAGGAGCTTCAATATCGGTCAAGACAAACACTCGTCAGATTGATGGTCTCCCAGAAGTGCTCATCTTATCATATGGCAGTAGATTACTCCTGATTCCTTTAGAGAATAAAGAAGAACCATACTGGCCTAGAAATTTACTAAGAAGGCGTTTGTCTTATGGAGATGATAGAATCTCCATCTCAATGTTGGAAGGTGCCCTAAGCTCGTTGTTGATCTATGGCAAGACAGGCCTTCAAGTAAAAGTAATTGAACTCTCAAAGGAAATCACTCTGGGAGAAGGAAGAAGAACTTGGAAATACACTAAGTCAATCTTGGGAGACTTGAAGAACAAAGCTATCGGAGAAGTCAACTTCTTGAGCTTCGATGGAAGTGAAGATCACTCCGTACCAGCCTTTTGGGAGAGGTCAGCTCAAAGAGCTTTAGCTTCCTATCTCGTAGCTGCATCCACATCTCCATCTTCAAATTCAATCATAGACACTACTCTTCGTTCCAAAAGGGAGTTGGACTTTCTATCTCAATCAGCTGCAGCCTCTTTTGCTTTGTACCTCCTAGCTCCAAAACGCTCGAAAGGAGATGTTTGTGCTCCGAAACTACTCAAGGATGGATCCTTAGAGCTTGCCAACAATAGATTCAACACTCGTATCAGACCAAATTCTCAACAAATCATTCACTTCAAGCCTACCGATGAGAATGATGGTAGAGGGATAATCTTTAGAGCTTCCGGAATAGTGGGAACGAAAAGTAAGCTGAAAGGAAAAGGTGGATCTTTAGCTGATCTGACAAATCTGAACAAATGGGAAGGGGAATGGGAAGTCAGAGGGAAGGAAGACAAGTCTTTAGCAGAGAACAAGGCTCTAGAGTGGATGGGAAACTCGATCAGCTTCGACCCTTTGACCGTGGATCCAAAGCTGAATTTGACAAATCTGGACTTTTGAACGCTCTAGTCTTCGATGAAAAAGCACCTCATCCTCCTCAAACCAGTCGCTTCATGTCCAGAACGAGAGCTTTCGACAGTCTTGCTTCTGCTAGACTCAACGACAGTCAGAGAGAAGCTGCAGAGAAGATCCTTTCTTCAGATTCTCACCGTCTAGTCCTCATTCAAGGTCCACCTGGAACTGGGAAATCAAATCTGATCGGAGAAGTAGCCAAGCAATGGAAAGAATGGAATTTGGGCAAGGAAACCATCTACGCCGTCTGGTAAGTTTTTCGATGATGATGAATGACGATGAAGCACGTTTGAGAAAGCAGAGACTGAAGTTGACTCTTCATACTTCTCTTTTTCATCTCTCTATTCCAAAGTCAAAGCAATCTTGCTGTCAGAAACATTACTTCTTCTCTTTCTCGCCTCGACGTCGACTTCAGGCTCGTCGTCTCGTTCGACTATAAATTCGAGTGGCACGACCATCTCTACAAGAACATTCAATCCAAAGTGATCGTCACTGATGAGATCCGAGAAGGCTTCGACCTCAAAAGAGAATTCTCCGGAGTATCTATCATTCTTTGCACTTTGGCTTCTCTTTCGTCGAGATGGATGGCGGATTTGACCGAGATCAAACCACCTCACCTTCTCATCGTCGACGAAGCATCTCAAGTTCTACTCAATTACTATCCGCCAATCTTTAACAAATTCTCATCCACTCTCGATCGTGTCTGCTTCATCGGAGATCCTCAACAATTGCAACCATTTGGGGCAGAAACAGTACCAAAAGCCAAGAGCGTCTTTGGTGTTCCAACTCTGAGAACCAAAGCTCTCTTCTTGGACACTAGTTATCGTCTACCGAAGAGATTGGCACTTTTCATCAGTAAGGAAGTTTACGGTGGAAGACTCAAATCGGGACCAACAAATGTCTGGAAAGGATCTCTCAGCTCTTGTGTTCGTTTCATCGACATTGACAGCGGCGAAGAGTCTCGTGCTGGCAGTAGCTTCAAGAACATCAAGGAAGCGGATGCGATTCTTAACATCATTAAAAGAGACTACCAAGGATCTGGATTGGACTACAAAGTCATTACGTAAGTAGATGCTTGGGATAAATGGCCGCGAGTGAAGTCCAAACGGAGGTAGTCCTAACGGAGGTGTTTCTTTCTTCACTCTCTGTTACTCTTCTTCCATAGAACCTACAACGGTCAAAGAAGCTTGATCGAAAAGGAACTCAAATGTGACCCGAACCTAGATTGGCAAGAGTAAGTTGATGTCTGACGAGGGCTCGAGCGAGCACTTGTGGTCGTTCTCTGAATTGCCTTTTCATATTCCTTCCCTTTCACATCAACTCGATCTTCCAGCAAAGTCTTCTCTGTAGACGGCTATCAAGGAAACGAAGCTGAACACATCATCATCTCTCTAGTCAAAGATGGAACTCCTTCATCTTCAATTGGCTTTCTGAGCGTCATGAACAGAACCAACGTTTTGCTCACGAGAACCTCTTTCGCCTTGGTGATCGTCACTAGTAAGCGATTTATCTTTGGGAAAGCGAAAGACACTCTTGTCGGTCAATTGGCTAAACTAGGAGGGGAAGAGCTGTGGGCTAGTGAACAAGATGTGCTGAACGGAAGGGCTCGAATTCCAAAGAAGATGATCGTATAGGAACAGTTTGATAGAAGAATAGATGTCTAACTAGAAACGCTACGGCTTATATAGATTTTCATATGTTGTATATTATAGAGAAGATTGGTCTGCAGAAGAGAATAGCATGTTGACGCTTGTCTTGATTCTTTAAGCTCGACCCAAAGCCTTTTGCATGAACTTGGCTCCCATGGATTGAACAGAAGGATCAGATCCGTAAGTCAAGTGCTGAAAAGTGATCCCACCACCTGAGCAGACGCCGTCTCCCTTTTTTCGAGACCGGTCGTCGCAAGGAGACATAGCGAAAGAGGCAAAGAAAGAAGGTAGCAAAGACAAGAAACGTCGACAAAGATGACAATTTAGAGACATTTCAGACCACAAGAAAGAAAAAGAAGCTGTTTGGATCACTCACCAATGCACAAATATCCAAAGTTTTTGGAATCCAAGCTTCTGGGATCCCCCCTCTGAAGGATTCGACGCCAATCGCATTTTTGGTACTCGATCCACCTTGAGCGTCGACGTTGCAAGCTAAGCCAGGCTTGTGTTCAGGATCACCAATCAGAATGACACCTTTGACTGCGAGAATCAATAGAGATGGAAAGAAGAGACCAGGAACCAAATTGAGCGGGAGTGTCGGAGGACAAGGCTCTTCATTTCTTTGTGATGACAACTCACCTGAGTTCATTGCAGCTCCTGAGAGTTGTCTCATCGCGTCTACACTCGCTGCGGCTCCCTGAGGAAGTAAAAGAAGACGCGGGGGATTGATGCAAAAGATCGCGATTAGTAGACGTAGATGGAGTGAATCTTTGGCTAGCATCTTTGTTTGGATATTGGCACCGTTACTCAGCTTGCGAATAACCAAGGAGGATGTAGCAAGGAGTCTCTCTTGCTTGGATCTTTCTGAGGATCTATTTGAGAGGAATAGAGTGGAGAGTTCAGCGAAGGTTGTCGACAGACGCCAACTATCACTTTAAAGACTCACGTCAGCAGTACCGGAGGCTGAATTTTGATCAAATGCTGCTGGATAGATAGTGTCGTACTGAGAGTCATGAGAGGGGGGGGGGGGGGGGAGGTGTCAAAGAGAGCAGAGAGAATGGGAAACCGCCAGGACTTGAAGTGATCGCGCGCGCTCTTCCTTTTTTGCTGGCTTCTCTTCAATTCAAGCACTCACCTCTTTCCCTCCTGGAATCGCAGCCAGAGTCTGAGAGATCATTGTTCTGAAACCGGCTGAAGGTCCTTGAAGCTCAGTAGTACCGCGAGTAGATATCAAAGTATAGGAAGAGCAGGAGGCTCTTTCAGAAATTGGAAAAGCGCTGACAAGAGCCAAAGAAGCAATGGCGAGCAGTGATTTGTCTAGGAACATGACCACCGAATGAAAATTTGAACAGAGAGATTGGAGTGGGAACTTGGAGAAGAGGGAAAAAGAAAAGATCGTCTTCTTTTAATGAGTTGTCGATTTCGATTGGACATAGGCGCAGCTCACCATTAGATACATAATTTGAAGCGACGGCTTCCCACTCATTGAGGCAAATCATGAAGAATTCTGATCGAAAAGTCTAGATCAACCTAACGCCATCAATCAAGAGAGATAGTTACAAGCTTGCCTTGCGTTGATCAACTCCAGGCCGAGAAACTACGTCAGTTGAGACTCTCAAAGGCCCTCGATCATTTCATGAGATCACCGCTTCAGAATTGGTGCGAGCTTCTTTCGGTTCCGGATTCTGTACGTTTGAAATTTTGAGAATGCTAGAAACCTCTGATGTGAGCGAGAAGGAGCGAAAAAGATGTAACTATGGCTTTCTTGCCACCGGTCCATCTTTCGCAAGTGATCACAAAGAATCGAGCACGAAATCGTTGAAAGAATGAACCGAGCAATCTATGAATTATTGATGAAGTGCTGATGAAATAAAAGTACATGTATAGTTGCTTGAAATTGATACGAGAACACAATCGAATGCAAAATGATAAAACGCTGAAATGAGAATCTATCTGATAGTTGTAGAACCTTTTCATCCCTTCCTTCCCTTTACTCTGTTTCCCTTATCTTCTCCGCCCACTGCCTTAGAGTTGCTGCTAGCACATCTGGTAGAGCTTCTACATCTCTCACCACGACGTAATGTTCGAAGGGGAACGTGTCTAGATATCTCTCCATCTTGAGTTCCAAACGACCATCAGGACCAGGAGAGTAGCTGACCGAATTCATCGATAAGATTGAATGACGTGCTGGTTGATGAGTCGAAGTTCCGTTTGCTTGAGTAGATTGACCTGAGGATGCGTTTGAAGACTGAAGAGAATCCACGATGATGAAGACGAGCATGACTCTTTGTTCTGCTGCTCTACGAAGAAGTGCTCGGAGTCTGTCGTGATCCTGAGATGGAGAGGAGATAGAAGGGGAAGCGAGAAGAGAAAAGCAGTGGTCAGCATGTAGAAATCGGAAGAGAAGTACGATTGCAGCCTCGATTCTCGAAGTCTCAAAATGCAATCCATACTCACTTGACAGACACCATCTGAGATGATGATTTCCAATTGCCAAAGTTCAGCTCCAGCGCTGGCAGAAGAAGAAGGTCTGGATTCTCTGGCTTCTTGAAGAACGTCGAGACTGTTTTCGACCAACTTGAGGACGTTGGTTCCTTTCTGTTCGAAGCTAAGTCGATCGATGACTCTGGCTCCATCGTCTTCTGAGAATGTACCCTTGCCGAATTGATGAAGAGTCTCGACAGTCTCACCGAATCGACAGATTCCTACGTCTCCAACCTCTAGGCGACCAAGAGCACCACTGACCAGTGCTAGAGTTTGATAGGCTAGATGAGAACTTCTACTCTCTGCCATACTTCGACTATCATCGACAGCGAGAAGAACTTGATACTCTCTTGCGCTGGGTTTGGTTCGTCTGAGCCAAATCTTGTCTTTGGCAAAGTCGGAAGCGATGAAAGGAACGATCTTGCGCATGTTGAGACGTTTACCAGTTCTGTAGTCTCCATTGAGTCGAGTGGCTAGAGTTGGGACCAAGATTAGACGAAGCTGCTCACAGAGAGCAAAGGAGAGATCCGAGGTGAGAGAAGAGTACTGTCGCCAGAGTTCCGCTGCTTTGGCAGCCCTCTCCTCTGCATCTACCGACTTGAATTCAGCGAGCTGCTGTTCGATGTTGATGTCAGCGTCGTGACGTTCGTCTTCTGGCAGAGGAGACATTTCTTCGTCCAGCTGAGCTCCGTCCGAAGAGAAAGGCTCGATTGAAGGATCAGCATCGTCCCTTTCAGCGTTGCCGTTCTCTTGACCCTTCTGTTTCTTGTCCGAGCTAGACTTGATGTCAGAGGGTAGTAAAGCTTTCTGTTCTTTGTCTGAAGGTCCTTCCATGTCCTGGTCCATCTTGGAATCTGGCAGCTGAGATTGCTGAATCGATGAGAGAGCCTCTTGAGGAGCTGGTTCTTGAATGTCTTCGGCTTTCTTCGATTCGTCGGTACCATCTTCGATCGATCCTAGCTTCTGAGCCTGCTGTTCCTCCTCCTTAGCGTCACCCATAGCTTGTAGCTCAGCTTCTTCGTCGTTCTTGACATGTTCGACGTCTCCAGATTCAGGCATTCCTTCACCATCTACTTTGGTTTCGTTGGTCTGACGTTGATCCTCAGCTTCGGCAGCAGCTTGAATAGCATCTAGATTCCGCTTGAAGTCTTTCAAAGCGTCTCCGAGACTACGAATTGGATTGGAGTCTGCTTGCTCTTGCTCTTCCGGCCTTGTCTCTGAATTCTTGTCTTTGCTTTGCTCTTGCTTCTCAGCTCGATTGTCACCGCCTGAAGGTTTGGCATCTTGAGTCGAACTCGAAGCTTCTTCTGGAGCAGAGTCATCCTGTTGACCTTTTGGAGCAGATTGAGACTCCATTGCTTCGACTTGACGACCTCGACTCCCACGAGAAGATTGTTCGAATTGAGCTGTGGCACTTTGATCTTCGTTTCCCATTGGCATCGAGTCCAGACCTTGGTTAGGATCCATTCCAGAGTCGGTTGAATCAGGTTGAAGATCTTCTAGGCCTTGTTGATGCTGAGAGTCGATGTCCATCTGATCAGCGCCAGTTTCTGCTTCCACCTCATCTTCTTCTCCAGCTTGATCTTCCTCTTCTTCTGCAGGATCTTCTCCTTCGTTTCTAGAGACTTCTCCTTCGGCAGCTTCTTCGGGTTGATCTCCTGCTTGATCTTGGAGTTTGTCGAGCTCTTCGTGAGCATCTTCATCGTCGAGATCTTCAATTTCTTCTTGCTGCTTACGAGACGATTCTTCATCGGCCGGAAGATCGTCTAGACCTTCATCTCCTTCGCTCATTCCGATGGAATCTGAATCAGAGCCTTGATCTTCTCCCATGTCGATGTCTTCGTTGAGATCTAGATTCTCTCCTTCCTTCGTCTCTTGATCTAGTCGACGTCCGAGACCTTCTGCATTCTCCTCTTCTTCATTCTCTTCCTCCGCATCTTGACCATTTTCTCCTTCTCCCTCTTGATCTTCGTTGCCCTCTTCGGCGAGATCCATCTCTTGATCTTGACCGTCTTCCTTGTCGTCTTTTGAATCTTCTTCCTCTCCTTTCCCTCCAGCCTGCTCTTGAGACTTCTTCTCCTTCTTGTTAGCTTTCTGCTGATTCTTCTCATCTTTGGCGACTGATTCCTCGTTTTCTTGATCTTGGTCTCCCATATCTTTCTCAGTCTTGTCTTGACCGCTTCCCTCTTCTTTCTCATCCTCATCTCCATTCCACATCTTCTCGTCGACAGCATTCGGATCTAGAGGGTCAACGTCTCCGACTTGTTCGTCGTGACCTTGTTCCTCGGGATCCTCTTCTCCTCCTTGATCATCTTCGTCTCCATCTTCTCCTTCGCTTGACCTCTTCCAGCTCTCCACCAAAGTCTTCGTCGGCTTCTCTGGCTGACTTCTCTTGTTCGACTCTCCGTCCTTCTTCTCGTCCTTCTCGTTCTCGTCCTTTTGGAGCTCCTCCATCACTTCGTCGTCTTCCATTTTGGTCGGTGACATCCTGAGCTCCAGTTCCATCTCCGAGACCAGTTCACCTTCGAGCTGCTCTCCTCCTTCTCCGTCCGCGTTCTCCTGGTTTTGCTCTTCAGGAGGTGGTTGACAGAATCCTTTGGAGGAGAGAGAAGTGACCATGCTCGTTAGAACGTGGACTAGCTTGAGTAGAGATCGATACCAGGCCGAAGCAGCGTCGATATGAGCTTGGAGAAGAGCCGCGTACTCGGCCAAGAAGGGTGACAGACGAGCCAAAGAGCGAGAAAGCTCTGGCGAGTCAGATGAAGAGATGAAGAGAGAGAGAAGAGAGAAGAAAGCTCAGAGGAGATTGTCTCTGCTCGGAGACAGCGTTCAGCAGTCGAGAGCTGTTTGAGCTGCTCTTGGACTGCTTTGTCTTGAAGATCTTCCGAATCTCTGCCTCTGATTCTTGAGAAGCAGCTGAAGTTTCTTCTTGGGCCTTGCGTAGATCCTGAACAACCACTAGAACGGAAGAGATCAGGCGATCTGCTTGACGAGAGAAGGCTCTTCCGCATCAGCAGCAGTCGCTTCAGCTCCTTGATTGACAGCTCGAGGAGGAAGAAGAGCCTGGCTAGCCCTCTCGACGATAGATTGGCTTTGCTGAATCCATTCCAGAGTAGGTCTGCAGAGCTGTTCGAGAGCGGGACTGCTCTCACTGAACGTAAGCAGAGAGCTCGAGATGCTGTCGACGAGAGATTGAGCTTCGTCGACGACAGCGGCCTCGTTAGCGAAGAGAGAGGTACAGGAAGAACTGCAACGTCTTTGAGGAGCTGAGAAACCTTCTTCGAGACAGCTGAAGCGCTCGACTGAAGAGGCGAAAGAGCAGCAGCCAATCCTTCAGCGCCACGCTGACCAAAGGGAGAGAGACGAAGGTGAAGAGTCATCTCAGTTCCGATCTCTCTCAAGGAAGCGTCGACTCTAGCAAGGAAATCTGATAGAGCTTGGAGTCTAGATGGAGCAGATTCGATGCAGGTGATGACGTTTCCCTTGTCGCTTTGATGAGCTCCACCTAGGCGTCTGGCGATCGAATCGATGGAAGAGTGTTGCTTGAGGAGGACAGCAAGCCTGCTGCGTTCTGCAAAACCGAGACTCATGGCATACTCGGCAAACGCAACACCTCTCTGTAGCTCAGCTAGAGGTACATCTCCACTGTTGGTGCGAAGAGAATCTCTGAGACGAGGAAGAGAAGCGAGGAGCCTGTAGTGATACTGCTCAGCACTAAGCAGAGCTTCTGGCAAAGGATGCGACGAAGAAGCTGCAGGTGCAATCTGAGTGTAGACGTAGACAGCATCTTGATGACGTTCCGGAATCTCGGCTCGAAGGAAAGAGGTGAGACCGATCCTTCTGAGCTCTTTGAGGAGATCCGTCAAGCCTTGCGCTTACGAGTCGTCAAGCTCTTGATCGACTTGACGTTGTCCTCCTTTGAGACGGCAGGGAGTAAGCTTAGCCAGAGCTTGAGAACGAGCTACGATCTCGCAGCTAGAGCATTCAACCCTGCACCTTGCTCTTTGAGCAGAGATGGTAAGATTCGACCATCAGCCAACTTCCTAAGGCTCGTCAGAGTCTGAGCCAAGTCCAGCAGGTGAGGAGCGGTTGGAGTTGCTGCAGTTTGATTGAGCTGAGATGCTTTCAGAGCTTCCAGATTCAAATCCAGGCGATGAGAGCGTGGTTGACTCAAGGCAGCTGATGATATCTGAACGAACTTGTCCTTTCCAGAGCCGTCCATGTTGATGGCGAGAAGGGGATCACTGGCTGTCTCAGAACGTCTCTGAATCTGCGAATGCACTTGTGAAGCTGTCGATGAGTCTTTTGAAGCACTTTGTTTGAGAGCGTGAATGTTGACATCCTTCCAGCTGGCGAGCTTTGATGAAGTCCCTGATGTTCCTCTCGAGAACGTCACGTTGCTGCGAAAGTGAAGTCTCGATCTTGTTCTGGAACTGCTGATAGAGAGCATTGACGTTCGAGAGTACGATTGCGGACTCTGTCTAGACCTGTCACTTCTTCAGCAGGAGCAGTCTCGAGGAGCATCTCGAGATAGACTGCGAAAGAACGAAGGAGCCTTAGACGAGCGTCGAACTCTCCGAGCTTGCTCGATCGCACGAATTCGTCCAGGAGACCAATGAGCTTGCAAAGATGTTTCGTCTTCAGCTTCCTTGCCTTCTGTTCTAGCGGATTGGAATCCTCTGATTGCGACTTCGAAGAGACGGAACCACCATTCAGCTACGGATTGTGAGAGAGAGCCTTCTGGACCTCGAGAAGCTGAGCCCAGCTCGACAGCTCAAGTCTACGCCATTCGACGATGAGCGAGGAGATCTCAGATCGATGGACCTTGAGACCTGTAGCAGAGCTTGCATAGCTTTCCCAATCCTCAGAATGCAAGAGCAGTTGCTCGAACGCAGCTAGGACCTTTGCGACAGGACTCGCAGAGTCGAGACGAAGGATGGCATCTACTCGATCTCTGATGTGTTGGAGAACCATCTGCTCTGGCCATTCTTTGATGAGAGAAGAAAGTCTGTCTCGAAGCTTCTTGGAGGATTGGAACTGCTTTGGCGGTCTCCTTGAGATCCGGCGAGGTGTAGAAGTCCTTCTTGGAGAAAGTAGAGGACTCCGAAGCGACACAGCTTCCACTCCCAAGAGAGAGATCTGGAAAGCAGCACTAGCCTTATCAGTCCTTCCGCCAGAGCATCGCTAGAGGACTCGATGATCTTCTGGACCACTTCCAATCGGTGGACTTGAAGAGTGAGCTCGATTGATCTTTGACGTTGCCGAAGAGAGAAGTGTGAAGCGGACCAGATCTTGCTGAACATGAGTGGATTGGAGGAGGGAAGTAGCACGTCTCATCTTTGAAGAGCCGGAAGTTGAAGCAGCTGAAATCTCGTCCTCTTCGAGAGTGTCTCCGAATTCTGGGAACAGCTCTTTGAACTCTTTCTCCTCGAGCTCGACGTCGCTGAGGACATTGAGATCGTCTTTCTTCGACTTGTAGAGACTGGATTCTTCCTCCCTTTGCTTCTCTTCTCGTTCGCGATCCAACACCCAGAGCTGATAAAATTGGTCGTACAATCGACTGAGCCTACCCAAAGAGCGACTGAGGACAGCTCCATGACGAACGTCGTGCTCGATTGCTGCCATTGCAGTGAGCAAAAGCGGAGCGGCGAGAGAAGCTGAACGAGATTCCAACTTGAGTCTGACCGGTAGATCTAATTTCGAGTATTGAGAGGTAGCACTTGCTGTTGGGAAAGAAGTCAAAGCTTCTACTACCGACTCGTGCTTCATCGTCGTACTGTCTCTGGATCGAGCTTGAGCTCCTTGACGAATGGTACGAAGTCCTAATCGAATCTGATCCACCGCCAGTAGAAAGGGAGCCACCAGATCTTCGAGGGAAGAGTACATCGTCTTGAGACGATGATTGAATCCTGCTAGCGAAGCTTGCAAGCTCTGCTCCTGATCAAAGGCACGATCATTTCCACCTTCCAGACTTGAGAGAAGCTTTTCGAGCTTGGGGAGATCGGCGATTTCCTTGACGAAGGACCTGAGCTCTCTAAACAGTTGAGTCAATCGAGCTAGGTCCGGTTCTCTAGAGACGGGAGCTTGGATTTGAACTGACTTCTGAGCTGCGACCTCTTTCGATTGTTCTAGAAGACTCGATAGTAGAGAACTGCTAGCGTTATTGGTGACCTCTTCAACGACTTGAGCCTCCGCTCTGATTTGAGCTGCTATGCGATCCTCCTGAAGAGAGGCGAAGGCGTGACCTGTTCTCTGTTTGACGATAGGATCCACTGGGACGTTCGGAAGGTAGAGCTGGACGGTAGCAGAAGCTAGACGAACCCAAGCTTTCCCAAGCTCTAGGAGATCTGGCTCCGTGTGCTGGAGAGCGACGCAGACCTGGCGCAAGCAGATGAGCCAGCTGTCGACGATTCCTCGTTGCTGAGACGAGAGGGGAACTTCTTGACGTTGTAGAACGTCGCAGAAAGCATCCAGTTCCTTTCTCAGAGCTTCCTGATCTAGAATCTCCTGTCCGAGACGTTGGACGAAGGCATGAACCGCTGGAGAGTCGATCTCACCCAAGACCTGACGAAGAGATTGCGTGAGCTATTCGCAAGGGGGTCGAAAGAAAGGGTCGGTCAGTCTCAAGTTGGTGTTTTGCAAGCATTGACGAGACATTGGGGAAGACTCACCAAACCAACGAAGTCGGCCAACATGAACGCAACACTTTGAGCTCGAGAAGGAGAACTGGTAGGCATAGCAAGAGCGGCAGCTTTGGCCAATCGAATCGAAGACTCTTGATGATCTGTCAGCTCCTTCAAAGAGACTCGAGTCGTCACACTGCTCGAGAATGGAGAGAAAAGAGGTTTGACGTTAGAGACTTGTAACCCGAGAAAGCTATCCAATGCTTGGTTCGCCAGGCTTACCTTCTAGAGATTGCGCTCTTGAGTAACAACGGACGATAGAGCTCTGAGGGTCCATCTCCAGCCTGACAAAAAAAAAAAAAAAGGAAAAGCAGAAGGAAGGGCGAATGTCAATGACAAGCAAAGGGACCCGTTCTTCCACGACCAAAACCTTACTCACGAGTTGAAAAAGTCTAGCCGACCAAGACATTCCAGCTCCTTGCTCTCCGAAGTAATTCAAACCGAGACCAGCTTGAGATGCCCAGACGAGCTTTCTGGGAGCAATGGCAGCGTCTAAGCCCAAGGTAGGACTGGTGCAGACCAGATCCACGAAAGATTTGGCTCTCGTAGTTTGAAGATCTTCAGCTAGAGGAGAAGTTCTACCAGCCGAAGCTCTCATGGAGAGATCCAAGCTAGCCAAGACCAAGCCTTCCCATTTCAAGGCATCGATGGCTTCTCCTCCCTCGTCTAATTCGTCTTCATCCTCTGAAGCAGTAGCTTTGGCTTGCAGTTCCGAAAGCGAGGTGAGAGTTCTGCGACCCAATTCCATCAGGTCAGAACGTTCGGAAGGAGACCATCTTTGCTGTGCGACAATCAAAGTGGCACTGATGTCGATAGAGCTTCGCGCGAGAGCTGAAGAAAGAGAGAGAGAGAGAGAGAGAGCATGAGATGATGGCATGTCAACAAGAGCGAGTACGTCACAGTCAATACTTTGTACGGGTACTCACCATTTGTGCTCTGTTTTCTAGGGATTGAGCTTAGCTTGGACTCGATTGCTCTGGCGAGATCAGCAGCTTCGACGTCTGAAGCCTTCTGCAAGCAAAGAGACCAAATCTCGTGCATTGCGAATCCAGAGGTCAAAGAGACCTGACCGACGAGAGCTGAAATCAGCCTCTTTGATTCCTGAAGATTGATACCGAGAGCGTCAAGAGAGGTGATTGTACGAGACATCGATTGACCAATGACTTGGACTGAAGAATAGTCGAGATCGGTGGCTTGAGTAGATCTGACGATGAGATGAGCTTGATCCAAGAGATCGCTGAAAAGAGGCAGAGCCTCTGCAGGTAGATCAATTCGGGCTACATGACTTTCGATCGAAGTCACGATAGAAAGAAGAAGAGGAAAGATGTGAGAGATTCCTCGGACGAAGACGTCTTCGTCGTCGATTTGGATCGAGTCTTCCAGATTGGCTGATCTTTCGAGAATGCTGAAAGCCCTGGGATTCTTGAGGGTGGAAGAAGATTTGGATTGAAGTAGAGCTTGAGAACGTTCCAGTGAGCGAATCAATAGATCGAAACGTTGTCTGAGGAAGGAACCTGAGACTGCAGAAGGCTCGAAGAGAGGATCGTGATCCAGAACGGAAGGCTGCAGAGAGTGATGAAAAGGAGGGAGGAGTCAAAGATGAAACAAGTCAGCTTTGACGAAAAAATTCATTTCAAGATACTAAGAGCCTAGAGTCGTGAAAGAAACTCACCAGGGAAGAGGTAAGGGAGGATTCGATTCTTCCATTGTCTACGAGAGCTTTCTTGACAAGCTTCACGAGCTCCATGATAGGATGAGAGTTGAGGACTCCCAAAGATGGCAGAGGCTTGGAACCCAAAGCTGTGAGAAGGTGAGTGGCGATGGCCAGAAGATGCGAGGGCAATGCTTGAGCCGCATGAATGGAAAGGGCTTGATGTTCAAGTCCTTCCGAATCTTCTGTCTCTCCGTGAGGTAGAATGTGAATCAATGAATTGTAGAAAGCAGAGTCGTCTAGAGAGTCACTTGAGGGATCATTTCCTTGATGGGATGAGGATTAGAAGGAGATCTTACGTTCTCTCCACGACGCGAGAGTTCGGATGAGAGGGAGCTTTGAGCTAGATTCCAAAGATCTGCTGAATCCTTTCCTCTGACAAGACTCTGTAACCTTTGCAGATCATTCTGAGAGACCGTAGTTGAAGTCAAAGAGTTCAGGACAGATTT
The DNA here is from genome assembly GCA_030280995.1 of Hemileia vastatrix. Lineage (NCBI taxonomy): Eukaryota > Fungi > Basidiomycota > Pucciniomycetes > Pucciniales > Zaghouaniaceae > Hemileia > Hemileia vastatrix. Next base: position 19,894 of record JASXTE010000122.1, on the reverse strand, counting down.
CCATTCCTCTGTTTCGCATGGCTCTACTGAGCTCTCCATTCTTTGGATCCAAAGTCATGAAAACTCTGAAATTTTCCTTTGGCTGAATGACTGGAATCTCTCCATCTACGATACCTCTTTCGCTCAGAATGAGGCTTCCGTTTTGATTCGAAAAGAGAGTTCAATCGATCCAAAAACCGAAAGCAGAGCAGAGATTTGCGTTTTCGATCAACAGCCAAGAGCCATGTTTCATGGCTCTCAGCAACGGCCATCGATCCAGACGAACTTTCCAGCCGAAGAAGCGGAAGATTCCTTGATGGAATCGAAGTCTGAACGAAGAGAAGAAAGTGTCTCTTCTCGACCTTGAACCAGACCCTGATTGGTTTCTAGAATTTGAAAGACGTTCTCTAGAATCGAAAGATCGACCTGATGATTCTTGTCCGAGGCAAGAGCTTGCAGACTTGAAAGGACGTAGAGGCGAGCTTTCTCGACAGAAGAAAAGAAACCTGATTCGTTATGATCGATTGGAATCGCTGCTTCTAGACCAGAGTCGAGAAGTGCTGCGAGACTTCTGAGAAGCTCTCTGAGGCAGCTCTTGGATCCATTTGTTCGAAAGTTCCAAGAACGTCCATCGTGTCGACTCCGCTGTTCATCCTCAGCACTTCCAATTTGACTCCCAAAGATTCAGCCAGGAAGTGAACAAAACTGCTCTTGCCAGAAACGGCAGGTCCAGTCAGAATTGCGAGCCACTTGAGTCTGACACAGTCCAACAGAGCTTCGAGAGGTCTGAGATGGTGTTGAAGAAGAGTCAAGTCTCTGTTCCTCGGCTGACCTCTTGATTTCGGATTACGCTCAAGAGGGAATGACCGACTTGATGTGACTTGGAGAGATAGACGGCCATGGTCTTTCATCGACTGGAGGCGAATAGCCAAAGACTTCTGCAAAGAGATTCGAAGCTGGCTTTGCGATCCTCGGCGTTCTGAATCTCTCGATGTAAAGAGATGCAAGATGATCCACTGGTTGATGAGAGAAGTTGAGACCAAGGTTGGTATGGAGAAGAGATAACCATCTCAAAAGATCTCTTAGTTGAATTCCCAAGGAGCTCCAACTCGACCGAAAGAATGACGAATCATGGTTTCTTGATGTAATTTGGAGTTGAAGACGATCATCTTGCTTAGATTCTCTCTTGGGAATTCCGGATAAAGATGAGAGCAAATGGCTAGAAGATCCTCTGGAGTGAGTTCCTTGATGTGAGCTTTGGTGAACGATTTAGGAAAGATTTCGGTATCCTTTACGACCACCTCCTTGATGATGAGGGTTCTGAGCTGCGAACAATCTGAAAGAAGGATGTTTGTCGAAAGATCTGCCCAATTCTGGAAGATAGACCGATACTCTGTGATCTAGACAAGAATTCAGACCTTCCAGAACCGACTGCCGAAGCTAGGTTCATCTCGTCGAGAAGCACCCTGAGAAAGGAAGAAGGAGAACGAACAAGTCGATCGCAGTAAGAGTTAGTTCTTCTTTCGAGTCTGCAAAGCCTGAAGTTAACATACAAAAGCTCAGACCTCACCATTCTCCTCTTGCATGGCTCTCAAGAAAGCAGCGTCTTTCCAAGCGAATTCTCCTGGACACCACCTTCAACAGGAAGGTCTGAACGAATAGATCAGTCAATTCAGTTTGATCCGAGAGATTGATTCTAGTAAGAGGGTTTCCAGTCGCTTTAGCCAAAGCAGTTACCAAACTCGTCTTCCAGCTCCAGGAGATCCTTCGAGAAGAATAGCCTTAGAGGAACCATCAAAGCTCTCAAGACTCTTTGAGCATTGGAAGCGGTAGTCAAAGCATCGAAACTAAAAGAATCCGAACTTGGATCTCCCTGGGAGACTAGAATTCCTTTCATGACTTTGAAAGGTCCGATCGAGAAAGTGGAAGATGTATTTTCCACTGACAGAAGAGAGATCTCATCGGGTAAGAATTGGTCTTGAGAAATGAAGATTGAAGTTTGGAAATGCATTTTTCCCTTAGAGAAGATAGACCAGAGGAAGACATCGCAGCGGTTGCAGGTAGAGCACCAATTCCATCGACCACAGCTAGCAGAGCACCATGAGAGAAAGCTTGAGAATCTTTGAGACCTAGACTTTGAGTAGTTTCATTGATGAACGTCACCCAAGCTAAAAGATCTCTAAGTCCAATCCCAGCTTGTTCTCTACCGCCAACTTCACTTGAGAACCAATCAACAAAGTCTAGGATCCTCTCTGACCAAATCGATAGGCTTTGATCTCTCCATTTAGAATTCAAGATGCTCAACAGATCCGATCTCTCATCCAGTTGTGGTACCCAAATCTCTGTAAATCTGTTCTCAATGCTGGACTCAATTCCTTCTTCCCATAATCTCCACCTGGATTCATGGTGGCTACGACTTGGAATCCATCCTTGGCTTGAATTTGAGAAGTGTCTGATTCTAAAGAAGCATTACCACTCTTTTCAGCTAAGACTAGAGTTCTACCAGGTTCTAGAACACTATTAGTCTTTCCAGAACGCTATCATCAGCCAGAGAGATTTCATCCAAAAGTAAATGATGACCATCTCTCATTGCTTCGACCAGAGGACCGTTTCTCCATTCGAATAGAGAAGTGGCATGGTTGACCTTCTTGATAGCTTCATTAACTTTCTCAATCGATTCCTTCAACTGAGCCTTTCCTTTTTCTGCTTCTTCAGTAGAGACTCTCTTTGAGAGAGAGTTGAGGGTTTGAGAAAGTTGAACTGAAAGGGTTTCCAGAGTTGAGTTCTCTGATCCGTCTCAATTTGCAATGATTGAAGAACCTCGAAGCATTGGATTTCGCCAAAGCTTGCAAAGAGGAACGGTTTCTCAAAGGTCTCTGACCACCCAAAAGATCCGCAGTATCGGGTGTTCTGATGACAATTGACTGAAAACAATTCCTTTCCAAAAGGTTTTCGCTAACAATTCACAGACGGAAGTCTTTCCAGAACCAGTTTCTCCGACCAACAGGACAGGTTCATTATATCTTAAAGCATTTGAAACCAAGCAGATCAACTTTGCATGGCAGACTGTCCAAACGATTCCATCTTGACTATGTTTGATGGTTTTCAAAAGCTGCTTTGAAAGATTGCCATCTCCTAGAATTCTTTCAGAGACTTTCTTCTGATGAATTCCGACTAAATCGTATAACTTGTTCAAATCGATCTTGACTTTCATAATCTCTTCAATGACTTCTTTAACTACCGATTTATCATCACTTCTCCTAGTTCTTTCTGCCAATAAGATGTAACCATTCTTTGCCATTCATCATAACCTACGGCTTCTCTATTTCCCCATCTAAAGAGATCTCTCAGAGTGACGAACTCTGTTTATTATCAAAGACTCTTCCGGTACCTCTTCTCTTTTGAAGTTCAGAGAAGACTTCTACAATCTTGATGGAATAAGATTGAGGAATGGAACAACGATTCGTCAAGATTGTTTCCAATTCTTTTTGTGGAACATCATCGAAATGAACTTCCAAGAAACGATTCCTGAAAGCTCTGGAAAGAACCTTTCTTCAGCATAGAGACCAGGTGGATTCTGAGTTGCAAAAAGCATAAAATTGGGATGAGGCTTGATGATTTCACCAGTTTCAGGTAAGATTAGTTCTCTGTTATCGTCCAACAATCTATTCAAAGCTTCCAAAACGTCGGTGGGAGCCAAGTTCAATTCATCTAAAACTATCCAATCTCCTCTTCTAGAGCCTTTACCAATAAACCTTCATGAAAGACTAATTTACCAGAATCAGAATCCGAAGCATAGGAACCTAATATTCCTGAATGTCTGTATGTTCATGATTATTGATCCTTACGAATCTGTGACCAGTCCTTCTTGCTAGGTATTCCACTGCACTAGTCTTCCAGCCGAAGTTGGGCCTTGAATCAAGACTGGAATCTACGAGTCAAGATGGCTCTTGCTAAACCGATCAATTTGGTTTGAACTGAAGGAGTCAAAATGTAATCCTCTGCTGGATCAGTCGGTAAAGGACCCGTTCCTAACCAAAAGGGACCCAATTGAACGTAGTTTCCTTCATTGTTGATTGGAGCTTTCGGAATGAAATTTGCAACTTGTCTCGGGTTCTTAGCTCTTGAAACTATGAACTTTTCAATGATTCCTCTGACTCTACTCGAACTACTAGCGTCCAACAACATGGTGAAAGCCATCAAGAAACCTCAGAAATGGACCTTCTTAAACGAAAGTGTTTGAAATGTCACAGGAGAAATTCAGAGCTCTAGTCAAAGTCCTTACCGAATAATGAGGTCTCTGATTAGCACCATCTGATAATTCATGATTTGAAGCAAATTCTTGATCTCCGAATAACATTCCGCAGTGTCCATGACGGTTGATTTGTCTCCAATAGACAATTGTCCAATGTATTTCTCAATGATAGCAATCAAAGAATCTCTATCCGAATCTGGTGATTGAACGTAGAATTCAGTGAATCTCTCTCTCAATTGCTAGGTAAATCCTTCTTTCCAACATCTGTTGCTGGATTCATACAAGCAAAAATTCTGAAGTCTGGATGTCTTGCAATAGGTTCAGTATCACCTCTTTCCGTTAGAGTCAAACTACTAGTAGAAGATTGTAATAAAGAAGAAAGACAATCCAAAGTTTCAGAACTTGCGAGATTGACTTCATCCAAGAGAACCCAATCTCCATTCTGATGGCTTGGACAAAGGACCTTCGATGAAAGAAAAGACCAAAGATTTCTTTCCAAATTAGATGCATGTTGGATTTCGAATTCCGAAATTTGGAATCAATTCCAACCATTCTAGATCCAATTTGTGTTCAGCTTCATAATCTGGAACTACTGGAGAAGCTTGGGCTTGACTCTTGTTAGTCTTTTTCTTCTTTCTAGAACTTGATGAACTAGCTTCTCCCTCTCTCCATTGAGATCTTTTCCTTCTTCTGATCTTCGATTGAAGTTGATTTCGATGATTCATCTTCTTTCTTCTCTCCTTTGCCATCTTTGAGCTCTCTTTCCAAAGACCGACCAATCTTTTCCATTTACCACCTTCCAAAGCTTTCCTTTCAGCTTCTACGAATCTAGCATTCCTTCTACTACTGAAAGTCCTTCCAAACAAATCCTTCCAAGAATTGTGAATCAAATTTGCAGGAAATTTGGCTTCTAAAGGTTTGAATCCACCTAACAAATCAGAGTTTCAGTTTGTTGAGAAAGATTCAAAGCCGTCAAAGGTTTCTTAAGAATCGAGGCCTAAATGTTGAATCACTGTCGTTTTTTCCAGTTCAGTTTCTCCAACCAACAAAACAGGTTCTGCCAAAGAAATGCAGACTGATAATCTTTCCAATAGTAGAAGTGAAGGTCGAGTCAAAGCGAAATTCTTGGAAATAGGAATGACTGAAGAAGATGAATTGAAGTTGTTCTGATTGAAGTTTCTGAATAATTCGACTCTTCCAACCTTGATTCTAGAAGGACCGGAAGTATTGTCATCCAGACTGAAAGAAGAAGTCGATGATTGCCCAGGAATTTCAAAGAAGGAGTTCTATCACTCAAGACCCACCAAGCTTGTTCATCGCTTAATCCAATTCTTTAGCTAGAAGCTCGACAAAGAAAGCGTACCTTTCGGTGGCTGAAGCTTTCCCTTTCAAAGTCAAAGCTTGAAGCTGAGATCCAGAAGTGATTGAAGGCTGCTTCGTCCTGAGAACAGTGAAGAGGAAATAGGAAATAAAAGATCGAGAGAGTGTCAGATTTTTGCTGATTGATTCGGTCAAAGATACCTGGAAACGCTTCGACCGACAAGAGACTAAAAGAGATACTCACGTTTCAGCCATGTTACCCAAAAAGACATCACAAGCTTCCAAAAAGACCTCCTCTTGAATGACTTGATTGCCAAAAGGATCTCTTCTACCTTCCTTTCCATTCTTGATCTTCTTCGAATTCCCACTTGAACTTGAAGACTTGACATTCTCCTTATCCTTATCCTTTCCTTTCCCATTCCCATTCTTGCTCTGATTCTTGACACTTGAAGAATTTCCACCTCCCAATAGATTCTCGATTCTTCTAGCCCATTTGAGTAAATCTCTCAAACCGATATTTCTCTTCGTTCCACCACTTCCAATGGAATCTTTACCTTTTCTTTTTCCATTATCCTTGGAATCCCTAACTGACAAATGAGAATTCTGGAAAGAGGAATTCTTCATCATTTCCCAAGTTGAAACTATCCTTTCGATGGGAGTATCTCCTTTCTCTTCTTCAGCTGAATCGTTAGAAAGCAATCGTAGGACAAGTTTGATTCAAAATTTCAACTATATCCGATCGATTCATTTCATTCAATTGAATTTCACTCCAACTATTCCAATTCAAGAAACTTGGATTTGGGAATTTCCTAGAATCATTTGTTGATTCAAACTTCTAGTAGCCCAAATTCTAAATCCTTTCCCAGCTTTAACACTACCTCTATTCCCACCTAAATCCAATTCAATATCTTTGCCCATATCCTTCTTGTTAACGAATTGTTTAATCAAAGAATTCAACATGGATAAAGATCCGAATTGGCCTTATCTATATCTTCCAAAAACTATCCACATTCCTTTCCTAACGGCTCTGTTAGAGAACCTTCAGACCATTCAAATTGACCAAGGTTGATTGGAGAGGAAATGAAAGATCCTAATAAAGAGGTTGGATCTAGAGAAGAAGAAGATAATTGAAGTGTTAGAATTGAGGAGGTCGAAGTTGAGGCTGAGGTTGAGGAGGATGGTAGAGAAGGTTGAAGTAAAGAATAAAAGTATTCAATTAAAGAACTTTTACCACTTGATGAAGTACCAGTCAAAAGAATTGGTAACTTAGTGAATAAAACAGAGCCATTTTGGGATAGATTGGACTAGAGTCGTGGTTTCAATGAAGGAAGATGAAGATGATGAAGAAGAACCGATTCTTTGATCCATTTCAATCCCGTCTTGGAGTCAAGGTTTCTTCAATTTGAGAATCCGAAATCATCCTAGGTAAGAGATAACCGCCGACATTCTTGATCAAAGGATTCAAGAAATCTTCATCAATGAATTGTGATTGTGATGAATTCTCTTCTTCTACTTCTTGCTCTGTTTCATTCAAATCATCTAAATCCATCTCATCCCTTTGTCTCTCTTTCTTTGAATGATTTCTCCTCTCGAATGAATTCACATTCAATGCTTGCATTAAATTCCGAACCTCTACCTTCTCTTGATTTCTTCAAAGTTTCAAAATCCAAATGTCAATCTTTAAAGGATCGATTTCCGATTTGACTTCTTTCCTAAAGGTTGAAATGCTTGTTCTTCTTCATCATCTTGATCATCTACTTGCATCTGATCCTCATCATCATCGTCATTCTTCTTTTCAATCTTTATGAAATCTTCTTCCAATTGTAAATCTAGAATCGCTTCCACTCCTCCCTCAACTTGTTGAGTTTGTAGATTCTCTTGTGAGAAACCACATTTTCCAATCCATTTGTCTTCCAAGGAAATCCTTAAACTCTCATCTAAACCTTTGTAACAATGAGAATACTTTGAGACTTAATAATTTGATTGAGGGCGAGTAAATCGTCGAAGAAGAAGTGAGGATTGAAAGGAAATCATGAGATTGAAATTTGGTGGAGATTAGATTTGGTGAGATGAGTAGTAATCTGTGGATTGAAAGAAGAGTTCTAGAGAGAAGTTTGTGGGATGAAGGTTGGTTGGAAGAAGTTGAGAGGAGTGGTATTGGAGAGATCGATAGTTGAGGTCTTGAGAGAAAGGTTTTCTAGTAGACTGTAGGTTATAAGAATTGAAGTGAAGATAAAGGAGAAGAGAAGAAGAGGAAAGTCAGAGGAGGAAAGTCAGAAGAAAGTGGAAAGAGAAGAAAAAGACATAGGCTGAAGTCGAATGTTCCCTTTGATTCCTCAAGCTTTCGGTCTGAACGCTGGATTTTCTCTTTATATATCGGTTCTGACAAGTAATTGATTGACCAATAAGTGGACATTCTATCTGAACCTTTTTTCCATTCCTGCCTGCCTGTTCTGTGCTGCTGCTGCTACTCACCCATGAAGGAAATCAAAGTTAGGTAATAAATCCCCAAGAGATGCAAGACTTTCAGACATTTCCATTCTCATCCAACCAATCCAAACCAATTGTTTTCTGCAAACACGTGGCGATCAAGTCGAGTAAGATTGTCTGAAAGCGATCGAGATTGGGATTGAAGATCTTGGTAAAGTCAAGAGAGCTTCAGAGAGTGAATCCAGTAAAGAAGACGAAGACGTTTCTGTTGGATTTAGAGAGTATTTTGCGATTGATATTAGACATTTTGGAGATTGATTGCTCTTGATTAACCATTCTGGAGAGATTGAAGTGTAGAGAGAAAGAAAAGATCGACTGGAAGATTCTAAGTCTAAAGAGAGACAACTGCTATGTCGAGTTGCTGACATCTCTGATTGATCTTTCAGATTGTTAGATAACTTGAAGATCTTTCTTGTATGTTCTGCTCTTATACTGGATCTCAAGGAAAGTGGCAGAGCAGAGTGAGCTGGTAAAGAAGAACTTTTTTTGCAGTGATCGGAATTTGCTTCTTAACTTTACGTTCTGCTCCCTCACTCTATTCACTCTACTCCTTTATAGCTAGCCTCTGTTCGATCCAGAGTGTAAAAGAATCCAAGAATGGCCTCAACATCAACCTCAACATCAACGACGACGACGGAGACGGAGAACTCGACCCAAACGATTCCCATCACTTTAACTTCTTCAAGCTCTTCGCCTTCCCTTTCAATCCCAAATGTGCCTTATTTAATCCCTTCAAATTGGAAAAGATCTCATCTATCAACTTTGGTAAACAGAGTTTTAAACACTTCGAATCAAGACGGAGATTCTCATCTCACCATTCCTTTCGATTTCATCATAGATGGTAAATTATTAAGAGGTTCCATTCACAATTATCTAAATACAAACAATTTGACAGTCGAAGAAACTTTGGACATTCAATATGTTCCAAGCACTTTACCTCCAAAATATCAAGCTGCTTTTCAACAGGATGATTGGATTAGTTCCGTAGATGCTGCAAAGGATGGGTGAGTCAAGAAGAAAGTGATGAAGAAAAGATGCAAGAGAAGAATAAGGCTTGAAGAAACTTAGAAGCGTGAATCTATAAGGATTGCTTTTCGAAAAACAAAGTCCATTTCCCTCGTTTGGAATGCTGCAGTTTCAACGCATGAGCTTTCTAGCATGAGCCAGCAAAGATCTCCTTTGCTGTCTAACTTTCTTCCCCTGTTCATTGAGGAATGTATGCCCTTCTTCTTTCCTTCCTAACATTTTACAAATGCTGACCTATTTCATATTCTTTGTTGCCTTTTGTTTCTCATTCCAGACTCTTCCTAACTTCTTCCTACGACTCGACCTTCCGAATCTTTTCACTTCAAATACCACTTCACCTCTCTTGACATTTTCAACTTCCCATTCCACCTCTCCAAACCCATCTCTAACCAATGCTCTATGGTTATCGAATAGTCAATCTTCTTCTTCTAAAATGGTGACAAGTGGTATGGATGGAATCCTAAGACTTTGGCAATTCAATGATTTACCCACTGATACTACAACTTCAGATTCAATGGACATAGATTCAACTTCAACTTCAACTTTACCAAAGGTTTCAAATCCAAAATTGATTTGGTCAGGTTTATCTTCCAAATCTTCATCCACCATCACTTCTTTATCTCGATCAAGAAATGGGAAATATCTTTTGAGTGGAACTACAGATGGTTGTATTTCTCTCTTTGATACCACTACTTCTCCTTCATCTACGAGTGATTCCATAGATTTCATTCCTTATGATCCAGAAAATCCAATCAAAAACCAAGATGAAGAAGAAGAAGAAGTAGAAATCGAAGAAGAAAGATCAAGGAAAAAACGGAAATTGAAAAAGAATTTGAAGAAATCAGCTCAAGATCAATTGAAATCTTATAAAAGTCCAGAGTTGAACGTTTGGCATGTAGAACCTTCCATAGTCAATGTTTTGAATTCTAGAAAAGGTAGTCAAAATGTACCTGGTAGAAATAGTAGAGTTTCAAAGGTTTTATTCAGTAAAGAGTTCATTGATGATGATGAGGATGAGGAGAAATGTTTGGAAAGTTGCTTCTCTTCGGGTTGGGATGGTTGTGTTAAAGAATGGGATTTCAAAGATGGTGGTAGGTCTAAAGGAATCAAAGTGAGTATCACACAAATCAAAACTTTGTTTCTCGTTTGAGATCTCAAGACAAGTAGGTGGAAAGAAAAAGACTGACTCCCTTTCTTTCTCTCTCTCTTTCTCTCTCTCTTTCCACTTCTTACTTTTGAAAGTCCTCGGATAAAGTTCTTTCATGTATGGATCAACTAGCTCCAATCGGTTCTTCAACCTCTACTCTAGTCACTGGGAATATGGATCGAAGTATTTCGGTTTGGGATATGAGAAGTGGTAAGTCGAAATCTCCCCCCCCCCCCCCCCCCTCTCCTTTCTCTCTATACCCTCCCCTTTTGTTTCTCCCCCATGTTATCAAATCGCGGATCGTCATACATTCTCACTTCTTTACCGAAGGTGAGGAATTCGTATGGGACTTCCTTAGGAAGTTTAGAAGATTGCGCGTAGACGAAAGACCCTTTTCTTACATTCCACCAACCCAGTTTGAGGTCTTGATTTCAATCTTTAATTTAGAAATAGACGATCAATGCGCCATAGAAGTGGTTGGACATTTTCCCTTTCCCCATCCCTCCTTCTTTTGCAACTTGGGTTATCTTGCACTCTATACTAACATCTTTCCCTTCTCCTTTTTTTTCTGCTGAACCTTTCTCCAAAAAAAAGCCACAACAAACATTTCTCTTCAATTACCAGCATCCCATTCCAAACCAGTTTCAAGTATCAAATGTCATCCTTTATCTTCTAATCTTTTCGCTTCTGGTTCTCATGATGGTACGATTAAGATTTGGGACATTAGATCTTCAAAACAAGCTCTATTTTCCCTCGATTCGAATCAAGATCAAAACAAGACCAATCGTAATGGTAATGGTAATGGTGATGGTGGATTGGGTATGAATGAAGGAGAAGGAGAAAAAGTCTTGACTTTGGATTGGACTAGAGATGGTCAGACTATCGTTAGTGGGGTGAAGATAAAAAGTTGAATGTTTGGAAAGGTGAAGGGATTGGAAAGAGCTTGGAATAAAAGGTTTGAAGGAGGTTCATTTTGTTAAGTTTGGTTTTGAGATGCCTCTGTTAGCTCTTAATTTATCAATGTCCTTGTATTAGAACGTCAATTTGCATCTTCGTTTTTTTCGAAGAGGTTTGCTGGAATGAGGGAGTCAAGTTCAGTCCTGTTGCGTTGATCAGTCGTTTTAATACTGGATTTGCTCGACATGATTCACTACAAAGATCAAAAGAGAAGAAGAATCAATTGCGAAAGAGGGTGAGATGATGATGATGATGATGATAGAATACAATAAAGGTAAGATTCTTCTTTTGACGAGATCTAGGAGAAGGAAAGCTTCTAGAACTTTTGCTGATATTTGACTGACGACTAGATAGAATGATATGTAATATATATAAGATAGAATACGAAAGAGCGAGACTGAGTACGACGTGCGGAGAGAAAAAGAGGAGAACGCGCGATTGAGCGACACAGGAAGAAGACAGAAGTATCGCCCTTAACCAAAAGAGCAATCATGGCAAAACTAGAGTTGTCACGATCCATCAGAGGAGTAAGAACCAATGTGGTCCAAGTGATGATCAAGTCTTGTTGATCCTTCTTCCTAAACTCCACTTCTTACTAGGTTTTCTGATCCCGATTCTGATACTGAGACCTTCTCCTTTGGAGATGGCAGCAGAGACTTTACTTCTCAAGAACTTGGTATCCTCTTTGTCGTTTCCTCTAACTAAAGAAAGAAGATCCGCATGAATCAGAGGACTTGCTAGAATTTGACGAGAAGTGGCGATTGGTAGACCAAAGTACTTGACTGTGAAGTGAAGAAGAAGAAACGAATCGGTTTAGAATGAGTCAGCGACACTTCTTGAAGTACTTTCGGACACATTTCGAGCACAACCAATCTTTGGAAAACTCACCTAATTCAGGAGTTGCAAACAAGACCTCTCTCTTTTGTCTTCTGAAAATGATAAGTTTCGAAGTCTGTTGAGAGAAGAGATCCATTTGATCCTCCAAATTTCCAACCTTGTTTCTCATAGGGATTGTAGCTTCAGCACCAGGAACTCTTTGAAGAGCTTGATTTGAAGAACCTCCTTTTCCACCAAACATTTTCATGAAACCAGATTTCTTCGAGATCGAACCACCTTCCATACCAGGAGGTGGTGCTAACATTCCAACGTTAATGTTCGAATTGTAACCGTGTTGACTATCTTTGGATGGATCATAGGCTCCAGCAGCTCCTCCGCGTCTGTTTTGAGTACTGCTTCTACTTGCGATCGAACCGTGACCATGATTGGAAGAGACAGCTTCAACACCAGTTCCGGCTGCGTGTCCAGCTCCGAGATGTCTTGCCATCGTTGAACTGACCTAAATTCGAAAAGTTGGACACAAAAGAGAGATGAGTCAGAGGAGCAGATGTGCAAAAGAGATTGACCGACAAGAACGTCAACAGAGAGACGATCAAAAGACTAGAAGAATTCGTCTACTACGAAGATGTCACTCTTCACAATTTACTCACCTCTCTACCATTGACCAAGTTCTTGACCTCTTCGTTCTTCTCTTCGTTCATCCCAGCAGTCAAGAAGCTCAGCTTCCACCGGCGAGAGTACCAGTGACGTTGGTCTGAGAGCCGATAAAGTAAGCTAGACTACCATCTCTGCTTCTCAATGGGATCAGATTGAGTAGGTTCCAGAATGGATCTCCATTGAGCTTGTAGTTGAGAATGAGTTCTGTCAAAGGTTCTCCAGCGTTGAGAGCGTCTCTAATTCTCTGAATACTTGCTGGACTAGTCGATGGTCCTTGTAAGAATCTGCAGTTACGACCGATGATCTGTTCTCTCTTGTATCCTGTGATTGCAGTCTGTCAAGAGAAAGAGGAGTTGGTCGTCAGCGGAAGTTGCTAGAAGACGGCAAAGAATCACTGGATCTGACTCTTTCAAATTACTTACGAAACCATCAGAGACTAGAACGATCGGATTCTCCCTAAGACGAGGATTAGTCTGTGAAAAAGGAAAGAGTTATCGGAGTGGGCTTGTCAGAATCGACGGAGAAAACCACTTTCGATTCTCTCTGGTTCTCAAGGCTGCGGCTTCCGATGGTCGCTCTCTGAAAAGCCTATGCACTCACCAAACAATAGCAATCTCCCAAACCCTTCATTTCGTTATCGTTCGGATCAAATGCATCAGAATTGAAAGCGACTTTGGTTTGCTCGATCAATTGGTTCTTGATGAATCTTTTGGAATTCGTTGGCACTGAGAAGCAGAGTGATGTAAAGGTGAGAGCGTCGAACTCGAGTCAGTAAGACTTCCATGAGATAAAAAGATGATCGAGTGACATGAACTCACTAGAAGTTACTAAGAAGATGATTCTGAGCATCAGCCATTCCACCTAATTTGAGATCAAAGGCAGTTTTGACGGACTTGAAGACACCCTCATCGATTTCGACTGGAAGTCTCTGATGATGAACAGAGTCTGAGGCCAAGTAGACGTCGTGCAGAGCCTGTAAAAGGAACAAGTAGGGAACAGAAAAAGGAGTCAAATCAGAGATGATACTTCTCGTGAATCGAAGAAGGTGGAATGCTTCGTACTCACCTCTGCAGAGTCTTTGACGACAGCTACCATCTTTTGAAACTGAATCATGTCAAAGAGCAAATCCAATTGAGTTTCCGTTCCCTCTGCTCTGACCAAGTACTCTCTGAAACGATGTCTACCCAAGTTGTTACTTAAGAGTTGCTCAAAGACAGTACGAGAGATCAATCTTCTAAGACTCCAATCCATATCCTTTTTGACGTTCGAAATAGGTTGAGAAGTGCTGGAGAGGGGAAAAAAGTGAAGAAATGGCTCTCAGATCAGCTCTCGAAGCTCAATGACAGACAGAATTGAGGTACTATGTTTCGACTTACAGTTCTCCTGGACGAATCGTGTTCCAATCAGGTAAATGAGCGACACCATAAGAACCAGATTTTTGATGAACAGGTTCAGCCAAAGCAGTTGGGATGAATTCCAATAGCTTCGAACGATGAGTTGCACGTCTATAGAACTTGTCATCATCGTCGTCTTGCTCTCTATAATTGGCATCTTCTTCTTCACGAGCATGAACATCTCTAATCGTTTGTCTCAATCTCGAGTAATCGTTTGGTTCTTCATGTCTACGACCATTGGATTTGTTCCCTAGTGAACCAGCGAATCTGACAGTATTATCATGGTCTCTTTCAGAACCATCGAAAGAAGGAGCTCTCATTGAAGATTGAGATCTGATGCCAACTAGACTCGAAGCGTCTTCTCTCTCTCTACCACCACCTCCGCCATGAGGCTCTAGACTACCAGAACGTAATGGAAGAGATGGAGAAGGACGAAGATGATGATTTTGATTTTGATGAGATTCTTCAGCTTCGTTGATTCTTAGACATCTAGAAGAAGGTTGGATTTGAGGATTGTCTCTCATGCTTTGATTTGAAGCTTGAGGACGTAGACTTGGAACTGTTGGTTCTTCGTTATCGCTATAAGCATGAAATTCATCTTCATCTTCCTCCTCCTCCTCGACTTGTTCGTACTTGACCTTGAGTTTCCCAGCGTAAGAAGTGTAAGGACGAGAAGCAGTGTCTACATTCTTCGCACCACTTGATCTGGTCGAACTTGGAGACAAGGAGCCAAAGGTGTTATCGGTGTCTGCGTTGGATGGATCTGAATCTGTATGTTGATGCTTCGAAGTACGATTGGTTGCAGAATGGTAGTTCAGAGGTCTGATTCCTTCATTCTTGTAATGATGAGAAGGGACAGTGTTGAAATCCATGGCCTTGAGAGCTGGTTCGATGCTTCCGTGAGTGGATACGGAGAAGTTGGTCTTGAAGAGGTTGTTTTTGAAACTGATTCTGTATCGATGTATTCGTCGTTCCTAAGATAAGAAGGAAGAAGGTGGGAAAATTGGTCAGTTCAGATGCAGAACGAACAATCTCCACCTTCCGAAAGCGGCGATGCTTATGGAAAACTCACCTGATTTGATGTACTTTTGGACTGTCTTGAGATTGTACGGCTTGAGGTAGAAAGAAAAAGTCGTCTTCTTGTTGTAGAGTTCCAAAGGTTGGAGAGGCAGTTTCTAGTTCCATACGAAAGTGTGTAGAGATGTGAAGTCGAAGGTAGGGGGAGAAAGACAAGAAGAAATTTCGTTGTGCGCTTGTCCTTTTAAGCTTTCAGAGATTGAAAATTTCGAGATCTCAAAAATCTGCAAATCTGGGCTCTTGCTCGAGGCTAGCCTTTGAAGGGGGGATGGGAAGCGTTTCTCGTGAATCAAAAGCGAGAGAAGGACACAAGCGATCTATGGATCGATGACATTTCGAACGAAAGCGGGTCTGCCTGGCTTAAATGAATTTAAACATGAGATACTGGTACATATGTTTTGCGATTGCAACGGTTCAGAAAGGGAGTCTAGGACTTAGAATCCTCAAACCTTGAATCCCTCGAGTCGGGACGTCAACGAACGCAGTCTTGTTCATCAATTCATATGTCGTATATCAGATCACTTTGACTCTTGCAAAATCAAGTGTCCACAGCTCAGCTTGAAACGTGAAGCCCGAGATAAATTGAACGCAGCTGTTCAAAGAAGGGGATCCCTTCCAAGTCTTGGTATCTGAAGGACAGTCTCTGACAGATTGCAAAGGCCTTGAAGACGTCAAATGCATGCAACAGCTTGGAATAGATGTCGACAAGAAGAGCTTCAAACTTCAATTCCAAACAGAACGAGCTTTCTTCGACCAAGGCTGTTGTTCATTCAAGTGCCGTTCTTGTAAATTCTTTTCCGTTTCTCATTTCTTCTCCAACAATTCCTTTACAATCTTACTAACTTCACTACCTTCCACAGTATTCTTATCCACCTTTTCCATGATTGCTTTCTGTACCATGCTAATACCTTTCCACCTTTCTCTCCCTCAATCTTGTCCTTTAATTCCTCCAAAGTCCCCTTGACCAATTTCACGATTTGATCCCTACTCATCTGACTAGGTAAGAATTTGCTCAACAGTTGTATTTCTTGATCTTCTTTATCAGCTAGATCTTCTCTTGGAGGTTTTGCACTTCTAAACTGTAGACTAGCTTCATTCCTTCTAGAGATGGATTTCTTAATGATGGAAATCAAAGAAGGAGGAGTTTTTGAATTTGTCTTTAGGGAATATTGATGATCTGAAAGGAGGGACTGAAGGAAGATAGAGAATGAGAAGGTCAATAGGAAGTTTAGAAGAAAGTTAAAGAGATTGGAGAAGACTCACTCGAATGACGCCTGAAGTCGAGGAGTCCTTGTTTCGCATTGCAACTTTAAGTTGATTCTTGATTGTAGTCAACAATTCATTCTCTGATGCATTCTGATAGACGCTCCGTGTGGCTGGAGAGAGATGATAGTCAAGATGAGAGAGAGATCAGCAATAAAGCAGAGAAGCAACTTTCCCTCCTCTTTCTCTTGTGCTCACTTGAGAATTGGCGATTGAAAGCCAATCTTGAGAATCCAGAAGTGGAAAGCAGAAGATTGAGATTCCTTATTGATGACATTTCCAGTCCAAGGTGTCGAGTGTTGATCGACTACCCAACTTTTTAGCTCCTTCTGACCTTGCTTGTTTTCTACATAGCTTTCCTTTCTTCCTGCGTTTTTCTCTTTCTTTTTCTTTCTCTTTCTCTTCATCTTTCTTTCATTTCTCATATCTGGCATCATGAGAAATCAGTTCCTTCTAACGCTCTCGGCTCTACTCTCTGCAACTTCAATCTCTTCCCGTCCAACTTCTCAAAATTCTTCGCTCTATCCGACTCTACGTCATCCTATCAACTTCTAGTAGGTTCTTATGGAGGTTCGCCTCTAACTCTCTTTTCTTTGGATCCAACATCCTACACTCTGACAAATCAATCAACAATCCCTTCAGCTGGAACTGTGCCTCTTGGGTCTCATGGGATCAAGCAAGTCATTCTTCTACTCAGTAAATGATCATGCAAGTGCTTCTTTGGATCAACATTCCATTCATGCCTTTTCTGCAATCAAGGATCCATCTGGTCAAATAACTGGCTTCAACAAATTAAACGTACAAGCCTCAGGAGGGTGATGGAACTGTCATGGTTCAAAGATCCAGATTCCCAGGTTCAAATTGTCTTTATGCTGCAAATTATGGTGGGAAATCAGCTACTGTCATCAACTTGAATCGAAATGGTTGGATTGATTTGGCGAAAGAAGTCATCAATTTCACTTTCAAGGTTAGTTTCCCTTGGAAGCTGCTTGAAGGTTTCGTTCGAAAGGATGAAAGACTGACGAATTGTTCTCCATTTTCTCACTCGTATCATCACAGGTAGTGGACCGTTTCAGATAGACAGGATCACTCTTATCCTCACGAAGCAATCGATTCTCCTGATGGAAGATTCGTCTTCGTTCAGATCTCGGAGCAGATCAGATTCACTCTTTCTCTTTGACTTCTCCAACTACATGCGGTCTTACTCAATTACCATCTATCAAAACTGATGCTGGAGATGGTCCCTAGACATATGAAGTTTTACTCAAAGATCAACAATCAGACTTATGCTTATGTGGTTACAGAGCTATCTGGGGTGATTCGAAGTTATCTTGTTGAGGATGATGGGAATCTGAAGTTATTGAAAGTTCAAAGCGCTAGACCTTCAGGTCTCACTAAGGCTGAAGCTAGTAAAGTAGCACCTAGTGAAGTGAGTTCCATCGGACCATTCCTTATTCGTGCCTTTCAAGTGAGATCTAACTCTTTCACCCCACGTCTCTTTTCCCTCTCGCTATTCTCCTAGGCGATCATCTCACCAGATGGTAAATTCCTCTACGTAGCTCTACGTATTTACCTCATTCAGGTTCAACTGGAACTCCTGGAGATGCGATTGCCATCTTCAATCGATCGACTGAAACTGGTCTTTTATCTGGTCCTACTTCTTTCTACCACACTGGAGGTAGGAATCCAAGACATTTCTCTCTTAGCAAGGATACAAATGGTAGCTTCATAGCTGTTGCCAATCAAGGAGATGACGATTTGAATGGTAAAGGTCAGAAGTTGACGATTCTCAAAAGAGATGCTACGAGTGGTGGATTGGATTTGGTCGGAGAGTGGTCGTTGATGGGACTGCTTTTGCTGGATTTATTTGATTGTCTGGCTATTTCTTCAACTTGTTTCTTGTCTAACGCTCTCTATATGACCTTTTTGGATGTGCATGCTTTCTGTTCCTTACGTTGAGTTGACCCTACACTTTGCTTTGTATCTAACTTTCCTATCATATTGTGATCTATCATTTTCCACCAATTCGGTCTTCTTGAGCGAGTGAGCGAGTCTGGCTTATTGGTGAGAGTTCCTAGCCTTGCGGCAGACGACGAGTGATGAGGGGTGCGTGCGCAAATACATCATCGATTTTCTCTCCAATTGACTAATTTCCAACTTGCCTTCACCACCAACAAATCGTGAGTCTGGAATTGCTGTCAAACGAATTTCCAACTCTTGAATCTTTACTGAATTAATCTCGCCATTTCATTCGATTCACAGATATCAAAATGGAAAACGATCGTGTAAGTATCAGCAACCAGAGAGAAGCAGCAAAGCGGCAAGTGAAAAAAATGGAAAAATGGAAGAACCTTCAAAAAGTCAACATTCAAGACGCAACAGACGTTGGAACATGGTGCGCAAAGTGCAATGAAGTGAAAAAGGAGATTTTGGATTGAATTCAGATTGAAGCAGGAGAGAGGACTAGGGAGTGAGGTGTAGGCAGGTAGAAGGTCAAGCTGGCAGAATGAGAAGGAACAGCAAGGACTCAAGAACACTACTCTCCTCAACATCAATCCATCTTCAAGATTGCAATTCAAACTGGAAAGATCCATCAAATTCCATTCCCACCAACACCAGAATCAATCTCAGCAGCAAAGTGGACTCATCAAGTTCTCCCCTCCTTCCTCCATCCTTCCTTCTTCTTCCAACCCCAGGGAGACCTCGTCGACATCTACGTCCCAAGAAAGTGTGCTGCCACTGGTCGTCTAATTGAGGCCAAGGATCATGCTTCAGTCCAAATCGCTGTCGGTGATGTTGATGCCGAAGGAAAGATCATTCCAGGTTCAAACACCACCTTTGCCCTCTCTGGTTACGTCCGTAACGCTGGTGAGGCTGATGACTCTTTGACAGATTGGCCACAAAGGAGGGACGTGAGTATCTCAGAAGTCCGTGTTAAAGATGACTTAGGTATCGGAATTGGAGAGTTGGAAGAAGTTGGTGATTCAGGGCTTGGAGGGGATGGTGATGCTGGCAGATCTTCGATCCAGTCGAAGCAAGGACGTATTATCAGAAATCATCCGACTAGCTAGAGATCCAATAGAACATCAACTTATCGTCAAATTCATCAAGTCGAAGACGTATCCTCAAGTCGTCCTACCCAATTCCTCCTCCCCTCATCCCATCCATCCTTCCACCTCAAACCAAAACGCTCCTGACAGTCTGCGCTCGACATCAACTTTTATACAGTTGAGTGCAGGATTCCGGTTTGTGACGTGAGCAAAGATCATTGAAACCTTTTTCAAGGAGCAGATTAAGAACTCAAAAGCCCAGCCCCTTGGCTAATTCTCAGTGGGCTCTCGAGTGTCAGACTGCTTCTACAATTCCTCTTCATGGATTTACTCCTCAATCCTCAAATCGTGGTCTTTAGCTTTGGAGTTGATTTCTTGGTTAGGTTGGGCAATTGGGAGCTCGATTTGGATCTCGAGAAGATTTACAGAAGCAAGAATGTAT
>JASXTE010000127.1:0-112167 GCA_030280995.1 Hemileia vastatrix | reverse complement strand
CTGCTTGACTGGTTAATGCTTAAACTTGGTCAAAGAAGAAGAAGATGAAAAAAAGGATCCAGATGAGGATGGGTGAGACTTCCTGGTTGAGTAGCTTATTTAGGCAAAAGTAAGAGAAACAAGTAACTGCTAATGTGTTTCCCTTCTTGTCTTCAACAAGACATCCATGGTTAATCTGTTGGCTGTTTCAACAGGGATGACTTTGTGTATGAATGTGTATGAATGTGTATGTGTTAACTGGTGTATCTCATTGATCAAGAAAAGCATTCTTTCAACCATTTCTCTTTGTGTCCATCTGTTTTTCTTTCTCCTCCATCATAGCTTCTCTTCAGGTAACTCAAAGAGAAGAAAAAAACACATCTTTACACTGTAATGACCAGAAGTTAGTACTTTGAAGGTTTCACTTTTCAAGTTATTTTTCTTTCTTTCATCGATGTGGACTTTGCCGACGACGACGAGGACGACCAAACATTTGACGATGATGGTCACACAGTTTTCACAAACTTGCCAACCACATATACACACATTCACACAGACACTCACATTCACATTTATACAGTGAAAAGTGAGGAGTTGACTGTTAGTGTGAGGGGAAGAAGATGATTGGAATGTTTCACTGATGCCCTGGGCGGTCCATAAAAACAACCAAAGAAACCATTGTGAGTCAATTGACGTCTTTTCTTTTTCTTCTTTCTCTCTTTTCTCCTTTTTACCCTGAAGGGCAGTCTTTTTTTCTTCTATTTTCGCTCTTTTCACTCTCTCTCTCTTCCTTTCTGTCTATTTCTTACTTTTCTTTCACTCAACTTGCCAACTGCTTTTTACCCAGCCGCAGGTTACAGTCAAAGGAAAATACAAAGAACTAAGGAGACAAAAACCACGCTACCACAGTAGACTGATGATGAAGAAGAAAGAGAAAAAGTTGACACTTGTTGTAGGACCCTTCTCTTTATCCTTCTCTCTGTGGTTCCTTCTTTTTCTCTTTCTTCCTTTCTTTCTCTTTTCTCTCCTTTCACTCTCCAAGTTCTGGTGGCTACTGTGTTGTTCTTGCTGTCACTTCCCTTCTTTTCCTTCTTTTTACTTGTTCAAACTTCTTCAACTTGCTTTCTTCATCCACTCTCAGTTCAACTTTCTCGCTGCAAACTCATTCAAGTGAATAGTTCACTTGAAACATCAACTTAACTTTGCAAAAAAACTTTTTTTCATGATATTTCTCTTTCATCCATTTTTGTGGATACATTTGACTGTATTTTTTGTTACCGTTGTTGTTGTTGCTGCTGTTGTATCTAATTGTTCACCTGTTCTCTCACACGAATGAAAAATTTTTATATATATTTTCCCTTACAATTGTTTACTTTTTCACCTTCACTTAAATACCACAAGTAGGTCACACTTTTCAAATGTACTCACAAGGACAATGATGATGATGGTAGAAGCATAAAGATATAAAATAGAAAGAAGAAGAAAGAAATAACAATTTATGTTGAAAACGCAACTGTTTTCAACTTTTCTTTGCATGAAACAATTGAATTTTACCTTTTTCTTCAATTGAAAGTTAAAATTAAAATTGTTCTTTATTATTCTATGATCACATGTGAAGGGTGAACACGTGTTCAACTTTATATTTCGTGAAAGATGAAAATTATATAATATCAAAAGGGTTTTACATTTGTATGACTGCATCATTCATCATCTGATTGACACTTTTTAATCAGTGTCAAGTATATAAGAATTGATTTTAAAGTTTAAATTATATCCAAGTATTTCAAGGTAAAAAAGTAAACAATTTACAATTTTTGGTGTGTTTACAATTGTCATTTGTATATTTTAATAGAAAATACACTCAATAAGATGATTTTATTGACAAAAATGTAAAATGTTAGTCAAGTTGAATGGAATTTAAATATATTTTTTTCATAAATCTATCTATATATCTAAATATAAATTTGTGTATGTGTGTATGTAACATTGGTGAAGTAAATGTACAATGTATGAGCTGTTACTCAAACTCATTCAACTGTTAAAATGTAAAAATTTACATTTTTTTTCATCCGATAAGATGTAAATTTGACACTTTTACACATCATTTTATAATAGAACATTTGATCAATAGCTTTGACATGTGATTTGTCTTCTTTTTTCATCTTCGTCCAATAGACAATTAGTACTGATGAAGCATCATCATCAATGACATACTTTCACCGGAAGCGGAAGAAGAATACTGATGATCACCTGGATCATTTTGTATTTTGAATGAATGAAAAGAATTCAACTGAACTCAGTATAAGTCATTGACTTGAAGTGTTACAGTATAAATCACCTGTTCAACAGTATCAAATTTGCCAAAGAACAAGAAGAAGAAGATAAACGTAATGAACATCCACCCAATATGATTCACTTGATTGACTAGATTTGTGTCTTTCATCATTAATTATTGATGAACTTGCACCTGTCACCCAGTATATATTGACGTATAAGAAGTGTACAAGTTACACGATTTTTCAACATTTGATTTAAAGCATCAAATGTATATACTTGATGTAATTTAAAAATAAAAAAAAAGTAACATCAGTGACACCCAAAAAATGTCAGTGATTTGCTGTTGAGAGGATAACAAATGTTTTCAAATATTTTCAAATGAGCATTTTCACCTGTTAAATGTTGTAGGTTGATTGTAATTCAAAATTATGCCTTGACGTGGGATGAAATGGTGAAAGAGAAGGAGAAGAAGAAACTTTTTAACTCGAAGAAGGAAATAAACTTTTTCCTTTACCTGACAATTAGATGGAAAAAGCGAAACTACGAAAGTCAGTTAAACATGAAGATGAAAGTAAAATCAACAGTAAACTCATTTTTCGGATAAACAAACAACACAACTGGATCAGGATGATCATCACGTTTCTCCAGTTGGACAAAGAAGCGATCAGTGAACTACAATCACCCAACATACAACTGTCAAGAGTAAATACACATACATTGACCAGGGCGAATGATTTCAAACACATTTTCCAGCAGTTTTTTCTTTCTTTCCAACACATTTAACAAATACAAGTGATACAATGCTTCATTACATTTGTTACCTGTCATCCCTTGAACAAAGAGAGGGCGAAGAAGAGATCAACCAAATGATACAAGGCAAATATTTTCAAGGTACAAAGGAAAATTGATTGTTCTGTTGACTTGAACTTGTCTTTTTCTAACCAAAAGTCGGTGATGTCACTCATCTAAAGGGCAAAGAGACAAAGAAGTAAAGAACTAAACAAAGTCGAGACACACAAAGATAACAACGACGACAACAACAGTGCATACTTTGAATACTTTTAACCTTAAATCAGTACTAATAATAGTACAATGAGGGACAAAAATGTTACTCTTCAGGTAAATACACACCAAAGTGTCCAAGGGTGATGATGCACGAACTGGTGAAGATAAATGATGTGTCAACTGGTCAACCTGTAGACACATTTGTATGTGAACACAGCAAAACATTTCATCAACATGATCGAAAGCATAAACATTGTTTCAATCCAATGTACAAGAGTAAAATAACTTCGTGTCTATCAAATTAAAGTAAATACTTACAAAACAATTGACTAGCATATTGAAAGGATACAAGTAATGTGGTTAAAATATTACCATCATTACTTTGCAATATAAAATTGGTAAAAGTTAACATTCAACTTTTAAACTTTGTTAAAGAACTTTTGAGTAACATTTATTAAACCATCAAAACGAGTCTATTGGTGGTTTTTGAAGAAGAAGAAGAAGAAGATATTTTACATCTTCATTTTGTTCCGTTTATAAGTAACGTTGTATAATACATTAAAATGAAATCCGTGTAACTGTAATTTGACATTTGTATATTGATTATGAGGTAAATATATGAGTACATCAATAAGTAGTAAAAGATAAAGAAGGAAAAAATGGTCAAATTCAAATTACTCTGGTACCAGGTAGAGAGAGTTGATGATGATAAAGAAGAAGAAGAAGAAGAAAAGGAGAAAAAGTAACCTGCATGATCAAACAGATCAGATGAAAGGAAAGAACAAAAATTATCTATCAAAATAATATCATATTGAATCATTCAATTGAATCTACTTTGTGCATGATTTTTCATTGAACAATTGTAAAGACAATTAGTCACACCAAGTCACAGTCACATTCTGTCATCATCATCATCATCGACATCAACATCGACATCATCATCATCAACAGGCAAACTGAAAAACACAACAACAACAACAACAACAACAGTCACACTTTTCACTGTTCACCGTTAAGATGAGTTAAAGTTTACTCATTCGTTTTGCTTCGGATGCAATTGAATTGATTTTTTCTTGTCAATTTGTCTGTTTGTGTGTGTGTGTATTTGTTGATCACTTGAATGGAGACACAAATAAAGGATAAAAATTAGAGCAGGACAAGCAATTGAATTTAAATGATAAAAATGATGGACAGATTGAGTTGAAGAATAAAAGAAAAAGGGATAAAAGAAGTAAATAAATAAAGAAGAAGACAAACCAAGCCAACAAAAGGGAAAGAATGAAAGAAATAAATGATCAAGAAGAATGGATGAAAAGGAGAGAATGTATCAACTCGGTAAATGGTGCAATTGACTACTTGTCGAGGACAATTGACGATGAGCATCTAAAGATGAGATGTTTGTCTTCAGGTCACTGAGCTTCAAGGACTTTTGGACATGAAAGAACTTTTTTCCTCGTTTCTTCTTCTTTTCATATCGCAATGGCATGATCAACTTCACCGATTGTACGATTTTTCCCTTACACTGAAATGTGGAAAAGGAAAAACATTCAAAAGTCAACTTTGTCAACATTTTCTAGTCTGGTCGACAGTCATTTTTCAAAGTCAACTTCACTGTGTTGTTTGTCCACTTGTGTGTCGGCAAATCAGTGGCCATCGCTTGGCAGATGTCACAAAGTGTCTTTTACCTTCAACAATAGTACTGATGTATACAGTGTATAAGTTGTTGACATGTTTAAACTTTCTTCACTGATTTTTCTCTCTTTTACTTTTTCCTTTTTACCATTTGATGTGTGTGTGAGCATCACACACAGGACAATCAGTCATCCAGGTTATCTTTTGAGAAAAGGAAAATGAAAGAGAAAGAAAAAAAATGTGCACCTGCATTTGATTTCAGTGGTTTCTTCTTTTTATGGATCCGTGTGAACTGGCGGTCACCAACTGGTCAGTAGCCACAAATGAGTCAAATGAAGAAAATAAGGTAAATGAGTCAAATGAAGAACAAAGAAGAAGAAGAAAAAGAAAAAGAAAAAAAGAAAAAAACAAAACAAAAAGTAAAAGAAAAAGTTTAACTAACTCAGTACCTTGAGCAGGGTGACTCTGTTGTTGATGTTTTTTCAACTGCTGATAAGTTTGCACACATCCACACATTCATGAACATCCACATACATGAAACTTGTACCTTTTTGCCGTTTTTTCCTTTTTTCCTTTTTACCTTTATTTTTGGTAGTTGTATCAAGTGCTTCCTCAATTTGATATCCTGTTTTGGTGCAATTGATGTTGTCTGTTAATATTTACGTGTTATTTGACTAATAAAAGAAGACAACAAAATAAGGAGTAAAAGGAGTATCAAATGTGTAATCTTATATGAAACAATCTGTACAAAAGTCCATAGGAAGAGAAGTATATTAAAAAAGAAGGGAAGAACAACAACAGTAACAACAAAAAAAGGGATGAAAGAAAAGGATGAATCGGATTCGGATGGACATTTGAGTTATTTTCTCTTTAGCTTTCAATGTGACCAGTTTGTTGGACGTCACGGAAGGTTTATTCTTTGTCCTGTGATCCGTGACTCGATGGTAACAAATTTTCCTTTTGCCAATGCAGTTGAACAGGAGAGTGGATGAAGAAGAGGATGAAGAAGAGGATGAAGAAGAGGGGGAGAAAACTACAGAAACTACTGTAGAAAGAGAAGGAAAAAGAGAAAGAGAAATACAAGTGAGAGGGGGAAAGATGATGACTCATAAAGTGCATTCTGTCACTGTTGGTCATTGAATTACCCAGTGAATCGGTTTTTCCTCTACGGATCTCTCATCATACAGGGTAACAACAAAAGCCTTTTCGGCAGTAACCCCTTTGACACTTGATCGTTCTCACTGGTTTATTGTCGGAGCTACTGTTGTCAATGTATGTGTATGTGCATGTAAGACGCACACAAAGTGAAACAAGTCCAATCAAAGGTCACAACAGTATGCACAAAAGTGTGTGGACCCAAAGTACATGAAAATTAACCTTGTACATCTGGTAATTGAACAAAAGTGTCTCCTCAAGTGTGTTGGATCAAGTGCATTGAATTGTCCATGAGGAAAGAAAGAGAGAAGTGATGGAGTGATGTCCATTAGCCATGTGAGTCAATCGTGTCATAGTAAATCCATCTGTTTGTCTCTTCCTTTTCATCCCACATGCACTCAATCTTTCATTGGATTTACTCATTCACTTTCTTACTCTAAAATGTTAGTCCATAAAGAAAAAATAAAAGTTTACCAAGTGACGGACAAAAGTTAAAAAAGTTACCTGTCATTTCATCTTAACTTTCACTGAAAATTCAAAATAAACTCGACTGTGACTTTCTTTCTTTCTTTCTCTCTGTCTATTCAGTCAAAAAGACAAGTAAACAGGGTAAAATGTTTTAAATGTTTCTTGTACTTAACCTTAACTGAGTAAACTGAATAAACTTTCATGCAATTTGTACCGGACGAAATGGATATTAAGCTTTTGAGCTTTAAGGTTTAAACTTTTACTCTCTTCTTCTCTTCTTCTCTTCTTTAAAAAAGTCAATTAAATGTTGTTTTCTTCTCTTGTCCTGGTAAATGTAGAAAATACTTCAAGTTTTCTTTTACTTAACTTTCAGTCAAACACTTTAATTTGAACAATAAACTTGTCATAGTGACACAAATGTACAAACAAATCAAGATTCACCATAGAAACGTGAAAATAAAATTTAACAAACTTAAAGACTGTCGGTGAAGTTGAAGAAGTTGAAGAAGGAGACACTTGAAATTGAAAAAAATCATTCACCCACTTGAAGTTTTCCAAGTAAATCATCGACATAACTTACACAAGGAGGATACATGACAACAATTCATCATACGTGCAGGGTAAACATGTTTTCATCTTAACTATCCAACAGTCAATTTAGTTAAATTGAAAATTTTTACCCTCAACATTTATATACTTTGTGTGTATTATGTGTGTACTTTAACTATTTGTTTCTTGTAATTATTTGTAAAAAGCAATGAAAATTTTTTTCTTTTTAAAAATTACCACATTGAAAAAGATATTGAGACACGCAAGAAAAGAAAGATGAAAGTTTCATTTGTTTATATATTTTTTAACGACAACAAAGTTCAACATAATCAGTTGTTAACCCTGAACAAGTGAAGTACGTGTATTTGTGGTTAACTTTAATTGCCAATGGGATTAACTTGAAGGAATTTCAAATGATCAAATGACTGGCAATGAAATGGACTGTTATTTAGATTGATTCACTGTTGGTGACTGAGATGAAGAGAGAAAGAGAGAAGATTCAAGTCGCATCCTCAAGATGCAAACAGTGTCCAACATCCAATGAGTCTCAGGTGAATTCATCTTCTTCATCTTCTTCTTCTTCCCATCCATCTTGAAGAGGGACAAACTGATCGACTATTGATTTGAAAGATCAATTTCAACAACAGTCACACTTTTCAAAATAAAAATACTTTCATCTTTCCATCAAGATGATGATGGAATCTTTTTTTTCCACAAGAATTTCTTTTTTTCCTTGTTACCTGAATCGTGCAAGTTGACCATCAATCAAATCATTCATATGGACATTAAAAAAAGTGTATCATCTGAAAAAATAAAATTGACCAATCAATTGGTAATTTTATGAAATTAAATAATTTAATAGATGTTTATAACATGTGAAATTGCAAACATAAATAAATATTTAACTGATTTAAATACTATTTTTCACCCGTATAATTGAATGATTTGTTCATGTTACACTTTTTTTTTCCTTTCATTTTCTTCTTGATATTTTATATATTGATATTATTTATGTATCACTGTGTAGAGTAAATTTTTTTTCTACCAAATAACAGGCAGATCAAAATCAAAAATGATGACAATTGATGTAACAATTTTTTTTCCTTTCCTTTTCATTGTTATATTCATGTAATGATGGTGAAACAAATTAAAGTAAAAGTATACAAATTTTCAAGAAAGAAAGACATTCATGAAGAGAAATGAGAAGACAATTTTCTCACAAAGTGCGATGTGTATTTCACTTTGACATAGTAAACAATAAACAAGAAAATGAGACATCCATCAAAGACAATAAGATAATTGCATTGAATTATAATTTTTTCCTTTCCTTTGCTTTTCTTTTCATTTGTCCTTCTTTGATATTGCCGAGTTCAAATGGAATGGAATAACTAGCTTACAAGCACGCGATGCTTCAACAGCAACTTTTAACGTAGGGTAAAAGGAAGAGAAGATAAAGAAGAGGAAGCAGAGGAAAAGGAAGAAGGAGGATGATCAACCTGACTAGTTTAAACTTGCCGGTGTACACCTGAGACATTCAAGTGTTGGTAAAGTGTCTTCTTCTACTTTTTTTGTTCTTCTATTCGGCACATTCAATTGACAGGCAAAGGTGGACACCAAGTCTCATACTCGCTTTACTCGTCATACCTACAGAGAGTGAAAGAGGATGAAAGAGAAAGAGAGACAGAATGTAGCAAGTAGCAAAGGAAAGAAAGAAGACTTTCAAGTGATGACTGATTCATGGATGGTTTGACTCACCATGCCGCCAGTACTGATGGCGTGTACATTCTTCTTCTTCTTTTCTCACAAATGATTCACTCTCCACTTGGTTCCACTTATGTGATTTCAATTGCACCTCACACCACCCACTATATTCCTCAGTATATATGTGTGAGTGTACTGGCTACCATTTTCACTGGTCCTACTACCCTTGGCAGTTTCAATTACAGTCATTAGGACCATTTGAAAGCCCCTAAAATCATTTTTCGCCACGGCCATTGTGTCAAGTGGTATCTTCAACTGGTAACTTTTCAACTTCTTCTTCTTTTTTACTTGTATTTCTATTTCTATTGGCCCTGTTCTTTCAACTTGTACATCCGTATCCTCATCCTCAAACTTGCTACCATTTTACATTTTGAATTTGGTCAAATTTCACACTTGAAAAAACACCAGTAGCCTTTAAAAGTAAGTAAAAAAAAAGGTAAAAAATAAAGAAAGAAGAGACGTGATTTTTGGTGAATGACCAGTCAGTTTTTTTTCCTTCTTCTTCTTCTTTTTCACTTTGAAATTTGAATTTTACTTTTTATTTTCGCATCAGTGCTTTGTGTGCACAGGAAAAGGTCAACTTGTGAGGAAAGGTAAAAAAAAGTCAACTTTAAAAAGACCAGGGTAAAAAATAAACTTTGCAACAGAAGAAGGAAAAAAAGAGAGAGAAAAAGAAGGGAAACAGTGAGAAAGGAAGAAGTGCAGTGCAAAGGACCCGTAAATTTGGGAATGTGCAAAAAAGTGGATGGCACAGAGAGGGCACAAGATGATGGAACTGAAGGGGGCAGAAAAGAAGGGGGAAGTCAAAGTACAAGTAGAAGAGAAAAAAGAAGAAGAAGAAGCTTTAAAAGTGGACAAAAAGTGTTGAGTATCACCTTTGCCCGAATATCAAGTGGGTTAAAATATCACCATCAAGTCAAGTGTTATCGTCATCATCATCTCTTTGCAAAGTAACATTCAGTGAATTTGGTGCAAGTGATGGAAACGATGAAACTTCTTTTTTTATCCGGTACTTGCATCCTCGTTGGCCATCAGGAAAATAACATCAGGAAAAAAAGAAGTAGCAAAAAGTTGAAGAAAAATTGAAAATACTGGGTGTCAAGAGACACCAAGAGTGTGAGTAGCAAGGTCAAAGATGATATTTACCAGGCGTGACTTTATTAGCAGGAAGGAGAATTACTGATGGTAACTGCAATTGCAG
The DNA here is from genome assembly GCA_030280995.1 of Hemileia vastatrix. Taxonomy (NCBI): domain Eukaryota; kingdom Fungi; phylum Basidiomycota; class Pucciniomycetes; order Pucciniales; family Zaghouaniaceae; genus Hemileia; species Hemileia vastatrix. The sequence continues at coordinate 102,140 of JASXTE010000127.1, read as the reverse complement.
ACTGAAGAAATCGCGTGGTGGACAAGAAGTCGAAGTATGAGCAGATGAAAAGGACAGACAAAAAAAAACATCAAAAAAGTTAATAACAACAACTGTGTGTTCATTCAACCATACTTGTAAGTGGTAATGGTGATGAGAATGATGTCTTTGGACTTTCACTTGTAACTCGATCAGGCACACAAAATATATCGCTTGAGTGTGCTTCGATGCTTGCTGATGAGACAAGTTATGTTCTTCAGTTAAATTGGTCTGTTCTTTGTCTGAGTAAACATGATGCAAAGACAAAGTTGTATGGACACAAAAAGAAAGAAAGAAAGAAAGAAACAGACAACAGTAAGTCTGACAAACAGAAACAGGGCAACCAGTTAAATCAACTTTTATGTATGGCGATGGTCGTTCAGCATCGTCAACTGGTCACTTTGTTGTTTTATACCAGACATTGGCGTAACAACAACAACAACAGCAACAACAACAACAACATAGTGAACATCTTTCCTCTGTTGCGCAACGAAAGAATCATAATGAAAGGTCAAGCAGAGTCCAGCAAAGAGGAAAAGAATAAGAAATGAAAGAGAGAAAGAAAAAGTACCTCGATCAACGTAAAACCTAAAACAACATTAAGACCATTCCAGGTCACTGGTGAAGTGCAAGTCAAGTCCATGGTTGAAGGGTTAACTGTAGGCACACATAAACACATACGTTGACCAATAGAACCAAGTAAAATCGGAAGTTACATCCTCTTGCCTTTGGTTAGATGCTTTGTTGATGATAATATTAGTGAACGGAACTGTGTGTCCAAAGCGGAATTCACCTCACTGGACTTCAGTGCAAGTTAACTTGGGCAACATTTCAAGGTATACCAAGACAAAGTAAAAGTCACCAGAAGAAGCAACATTAGTTTAGTGTAGAGAAAAATTGACACGAAAGGAAAGACATGCACACATAAAAACAGGAACAACATTCAGTGGCAATTTATTTATGGATAAGGTTGGATGAGCACAAAATGAATCAGTACTTGGTACAATCACTCGGCATACTCGGTAGGTTGTTGTCTTTTTATCCTCCGACCGACATTGATGTTATTTGTTCTTTGTACTCACAAGTTGGCATGATTCCACACCATTTGACCGGTTTCACCTTATACACATTTGTCCCTCTCTCTTTTTCTTTGGTCTTTTTTTTCTTTTTCTTTTTCTTTCTCCTTCGTCCTTTTCATTCATCAAGTTTACTCAAGTTGCACTTCCTTCCTGTAAGAACAGACAGACACAAGTACAGAGGAAGTTAACTCAACAGAAGAAGTAAAAACGCAATCCAACTAACTTGTATATTTGCATGTGACTAACTTTTACTAACAAGTTCACCAACAACAACAACAACAACGACGATGACGATGACGACAACAACAACTGGACAAATTTGGTCAACTAATTCATTCAGTCTGAAAAAAGGGTAACAAACAAACTGACAGGGTGACGATAACTCACCGAACGGGGTAAAACACGACACAGAGAAAGAGAAAGAGAAATAGACACAAAGATAGAGAAAAGGGATAAAGTTGAATAAATATTCATCTGAGTGAATCAAGTAAATGTACAGCAAATCGACCAACAGCAAAACAGCAAAACAGGATAATGTAAGTGATTTCATTTCATTTGTTGTATACTGTTTGGTCAAAAAGTTGTATTTAAATGTTCAAATGTCGGATTTTGTATATTGCAGATGAACATTTATAGTTGACTTTATGTAGTAAATCAAGAGAAATGAAGAATCAGCAGACAAATTATAAGGATGGGTGAAACATGTAGTGTCTGGTAGACTGTTCATTTGATTTTCACTTGTATTGTGCACAACCAGCTGAAGGATAGAGAGAAAGAGAAAGAAATAGAACAAATGAGAAAAGAAAGTCTTCACACACTCGAGTGTCAGTCTCACATATAGCGTTGAACTGTACTGTGTTCAGTACAATGTACTGTGTATACTGAGCAAGTATTCTGTGTATGAGTTTGTATGCGTATGAATGAAATTGACTGAAGTTCGGTTGAAGCCAAAGGAAAGAAACTTTCAGGGTACTTTGGGTACTTCACTTTGTCTCGAGTGCTCTTTCTGTTCCTGGTACAATTTGCAAGAAGGATGCAAGAGGATGCTAAGAGTTGCAAAGAGAGAAAGAGAGGGAAAAGAAAAAGAAAGGGAGAAAAAGGGAGCAAAAGTAAGATGAGTGGTCCAAGGGATTCGCTTGAATGAAAAGACAAGTGACTGTGCACCATCTCAGGGATGTAGGGATACACATACACACATACACACACACAACCATACACATAGACACATACACAGTCAGGCCAAGGGTAAAATTAAATGGCAGATGAAGTGACTGAAATGACAAAGAGCACTCACATTCACACAGACACATCCGCATCTTTCACTTTACCAATGCTTTTTTTCTCCTCTTCTCTTCTCTTCTTCTCTCCTTCAACTTCACACCCATCTTCGCAAAAGGCAAATAAACAACCCTAAAGTACATGTGCCTGGGTGAAATGAAATTTTCTTTTCTTTCTTTTTGGTTTCTCTTTTAACCGATGAAAGTACATCAGTACAACTGTACAAGCATTTTTCACGTTCAAGTGTAAGTGAACAGTTAACAATGGAACCAAGAAGAAGAAGAAAGGAGAAGAAAGAAGAAAAAAGAAGAAAAAAGAAGGACAAGTAAAAAAGAAAAAAGAAAAGTGTCGCATTTCACTCAGACCAATGAAGTGAATTTCTTTCTTTCTTTTTGGATGTCCACTTTGTTCGAATGTACGGTGAATCAGTGGAAGAGAAGGATGATTATTTGATGATGAAGAAACTGTCTTACTGCATCCATGTGTCTGTCTTGGTTTTAGTACACTAAGTCAGGTCTCTGGGTCATTTCAGGTGTCTTATAGGACAAAGTAGTCAAAGTAAGTCACTTGTCTCTTTTCCTTTGTCTCTCTCTCTCTCTCACACTTTCACTTGCTCTTCCATGCACTACTCTCATCTTCATCTTCTCTCATAGCAAGCTCATCTTCATCCACTTGGTAATAACAATCACTAAAAGCTATAATAATAACTGTTATAGAAAAAGTGGACACGGGTCATTTCTCTCACTTTGACCGGTTAGTTGTATCGTTAGAAATGAAGATGCGGATGCTGATGATGCTTAAACGTTAAATGATCATTCACATGCACGTCATTACGTTACTTCAAGAAGAAACAGAATAATCACCCAACACACACACACAGAGAAGAAAGAACAGAAATTGTATCAACTTGCAAAATCAATCAGTAAATGCAACATTTCTTCCTTTTTTTCCTTCTTTTGTCTAACATCGTGACAGGTGACCATTCATTTTGTTCTTTTGTTTGTTCGTTACGTTTTACCCTTTCATTAATTTTGTCTTGTTGCGTAAAAGTATCACACATAATGTGACATTTCACTTGAACTGACGATATAAGCACATCAATTTAAATTGAATACACATTAACATGTTATTTATGTTTTATATTATTTTTTTTTATTTCCAATTTCTCTGTATATTTCATAGCAAAAAAAAGAGGAAAAGAAATAGGAGAAAAGAAAAAAACGTCTTAGTCTCTGTACAATTTTATACAACTTAGAAGGAGGATGTTTGTTTGTTTGTTTGTTTTAGTTTACTTAAGTTTCTTTTTAATTAACAATTGACATTCAATTTTGTCAAGTGTTAATTGTTAATGACTTTGTGTAGTTACTTTTAACATACAATATTCACTTGATCACACACACACGTACAGATATTCACACATTGACCAATATTGGATAACATTGGCAGTGAATATGAGTACAGAGTTAGATAATTCAATTTTTTCATCAATAAACAATGATGTGATTCAATGAATGAAGTACTTGATATACTTTTTTTCTTCTTCTTCTTCTTCATCATCTCAGGGTGTCCATTTGAATGTGGTCATATCAAAGCAGAGTGTGACACATTAACACCAAAAAAAGGGTAACCTTTTAAGAGTATCTTTTTTTTGTTTTTGGCATGTAAGTTCAGTGTGTGTTCACCATGCAAGGAGGAAAGAGAGAATGAAACAAGTACAAGTACAAGAAGGCGAAGAAGAAGAAGGAGAACTGGTTGTAGTGAGGCGTTGAACACACGCTCGATCAGATTCACCACAAATTGCCATCAGGTGAATTCAAGTGACCAAGAGACACTTTGACGGGTGAGTGAGAGTACAACCTTGTCATCTTTGATTGTTCCAGTTACCAGTGGTAATATTAAGATGGTTGCTGTTGTTGTTGTTGTTGTTGTTATTATTATTGTTGTTATTTCCACTGTGTACACTATGTCTAAGTGTAGATGGATTGGTAATAAAATTACCAACTGGTGGTGGTGGTGGAGGAACAACTGGTGGATCATAAAGATTTCCATTAACCATGGTTGAAGTGTGATGTGTATTAAGTGTACCACCAGTAACAGTAAGAGGTGAACCAGTTGAATTAGTAGAAGGAACTCTTGATCCATACATTGAATAGTGAATTGGATTTGCAGTTGGTCCTTGAGCTGGTTGAGATGGTTGATGATGACCATGTCCAAGGGTATTACTTGAGTTGTTTATTAATGAATTACCAGTACCAGTAGTAGTAGTAGTGGTACTATTGGTATTAGATGCATTATTGGCAGCTACAGCAGATTTCCACGAAGTACCAAGAGTTCCAGAATCTAATTGAATTCTTTGAATAGTTGGTGCATGATACACATGTTGTCCATGTTGTCCATGTTGTCCATGTTGAATTGTATTTGGTTGTTGAATACTAGCCATTCGACCTAATGTCGATGTAGGAATTAAAGGTGAAGGTGGAGATGTTGGTGCAAGTGTTCGTGGATCAAGGTAAAAATATTCACCAGCACTATTACCACTTGTATTTCCACCGTTACCTGATTGTGAAGCTGATGATGAAGTCGATGAATTACTATAAGTAGAAGTCAATCCCATCGTTCCACCCATTAAATGATGCGGAACTTGATGATTTAAAGTTGATCCCATAAAGTGTCCACCATTGGTAGTACTATGAAGATGTTGATGATGAAGATTAGAAAGATGTTGATGATGTAAATGTGAATGATGAAGACTTGTTGGAGATGTAAGTTGTCCACAATTAGATGTTTTACCATTAGATGAACCAATCAACTTTAATAACCAATCAGGTAATAAAAATGATGAAATTTTAAAATTATTTGAATTTAAATTTGATCCTCTTGAATAATGATTTGAATTAGAATAACCATGATTAATTGAATCAAAATGTAATGAATTACCAATGGAATCAGTTGAATGTAAATTATTACCACCATCAGTAAGGTATCCATTTGTACCTCTTGATAAATTTAAATTAGAAGACATAGGAAGTGTTTGACTGAAATGACTAATATAAGGTGCAATTGTAGGTTGATTGTGACCATTTAATCCAGTATTATTATCAATATGACCTGATATACGATGATCATTACAATTAAAACATATGACAAATAATAATACAGATGATATAACATTAACAATAGCAAATGTTATTGTAAGTAAAAGTGATGGACTAACATTAGTAACAAAAGGTGTACTAAAGTAAATGTTAGCTAATGTCCATGAAATCATATGTAAAATTAATAATAATAATGGATGTAAAATTTGTGACACAGTTGATCCAGAAACTGCAGCAGCAGTAAATGCAGCAACAGCAGCTGATGATGATGATGAATTATTATGATGATGAACAATTGACCTTGATTGATATTGTGGTGGTGTAACTGATGGTAAATTAAGATGACTATAAGTATGATGTTCTTTATAATTAATTGTTGGTCGATGTAATGAACCAATAGTAGCAGCAGCACGATTTTTAACTGCAGCAGCAATTTGTCTTGATGATTTAAATGATAAAATTAAAAGAACAACTGATACAATAATTGATACAATTATAGGTAAAAAAAATATTAAACATGATACAAATGAATATTGTTCAAGACGTAACCATGTATATCCAGTTAAATTATTTCGTCCAATTGACATATACAATGATGGATGTACAATTGATGTAACAATTACTGTTATAATTGGTACACCATATGATATTGTATACATAATTATACTTGATTTAGATACAAGGATACAATTTAAGAATGAAAAAAGTATTTTAGATGTGACAGTTATATTGAGTGTAGTATCACAGGGTGAAGTTGAAGGTGAAACATTTGTTGAACCATTTGATGATAATGATGATGTTAATGACAATGGTGATGTTGATGTGTCACTATGACAATTAACCATAATTGATGATTTAATAGTCCAACAGTAAACTCGAATACAATCCATTAGTAGCCACATAAATAATGTTAGTAAAACACCATGAATGATAATGGTTGTGATAAAATTCAAACCGGGCACTTCATCGATTGGTGCACGATAGACAATAACAACCAATATAATTTCCATGATAATTAGTGTCACAGTTAAATTTTTGTAAATACTTGATCGATCATTCCAATTGTTATTAAATCTGTATGTTGAAGAGTCAATTAATTGAACAGTTGATAGTTCATTCACACATATATACAATTAGAGGAGAAAATAATTATTGTCCATGACAATCAATAACATCAACAACATGTAAGTTAATTCAATTTATCAAGGTGAAGAGAAATAAAGAGAGAGAATAAATTGATTGAAGATTTTTTTTTCAAGAGGTTATTTTGTTCGATGACAATGAAGGACAATAGAATATGTTGTATAAGCAACAAAAGGGTAACACAAGATCACAAATAGTTTTGTTGATGTTATTGTTGTTGTTGTTGTATAAGTGATGCAATCATTGGAAAAAAGGATGAATGTTGCAACAAGGTAACATTTAAAAATTGTTTTAAAATAAGCCAATGAATATGGTGATGAAGTTGATGATGATGATGATGAGGATGAGAATGATGGTGTACATGATGAGATGCACATAAACATACACACACACACAAATATGAACAGGATGAAGAGAGACGATGAAAGTTTTTTAGATGAAAATGACAGACAGGTCGGTTGTTGGCAGCAGTTGAATTCATACCATTCATGCCCGTCCGTCATCAGTCAATCAGGTGTAATTGTTTGCAAAGCACGCAGGTAGTCCAGGTAGTCCGAGTAGTCCAAGTAGTCGACAAAACAAAAAAATAAGAAGGAGAGAGAGAGAGAGAGAAGAAAAAAAAGAGAAGATGCACAGCATCCAGTTGAGTGCACATTTTCAGGTACCGACAGGTACACACAGAGAGGTCAAAAGTAGGGGAGAGGTAAAGACAGGTGTATATGCAAGTATTGTGCGTATGAATTCAGTGCACAAGAGTAAAAAGTTAAGTAAAAAGGATACGGCGTGTTCAGTAACATTTCAAGTAAGGTATTGAAAGATAAGTTAGTGTGTGGAAAGAAAGAAAGAAAAGGCAAATAAGAGGAAAAGAATGAAAGAATGAAAGAAAGTGCCAGTCGTTGAAAGGGCCGACATCAAGACAAGTGAGGAGAGAGAGAGAGAAAGAGAGAACATTTTACAAGGTAACAAGTAAAAGAAATAAGACAAAGTGCATTTTGTACCATTCGATCAATGGTAAGGGACAATTGTAAGTGCGGATGTGGCGATGCATTTGGTGTATGATGGGTCAGTTGAGTGATGCGGATGATGATGATGATGATGATGATGAGGATGGTGAAGAAACGAGAGGCGACGAATAGAAGAAGAAGAAAAAGAATAAGAAGTACAGATGAGGTGGCCAAGTGACGTGATGTACCATGGGTGGGGAAGAAAACAGAATAAAGAAGAAGAAAAAAAAGAGCAAAGGTTACATTAGTGACTAATGCAATGAATGTAGAGGATCAGAGGTAAGAGCAGGACAAGAGGAAGAGAGAGAGAGAAAGAAAAAAAGGAAAGAATGAAAGAAGGACAAAGATAATAGACCAGTGAGAAGAAAGATTCCTTCATCTACGCTCTCATTTCCATTGAAATATGTGTTAAGCAATTTATAAATCACACATTCACAGCGTGTACCATTGTATGTCCATTAGTTGAGTGTAACAAGCGTAAGAGCCAAATAGCAGCCACAACAGGCAGAGGAAAGATGGGCTTTGCCTTTTGCGAGTCATAAAAAATGACTCATCTCTCTCTTTCTCTCTCTCTCTGCCACCCAGTGAATGGTGGACATGAAAAATAAAAGAGAGAAGAGGAAGAAGAAGACATAGAGAGAAACATTTGCACTGTCAATGTGCGAAAGATGATACTGATGAGCCTTCACGTGGATTTACCGAGGATTTAACGGTACCAGCAGTGAAATTTGCCAGTTACGAGGACAGAAGTGTCTATTAGTCACCAGTTCCTTTGGCAAATTCACACACACACACAGTCACAATCATAGTCATAGTCACAGCCAGTCACTCGGTGAAGTATTGGTGTGCAATAGGATGTGAACTTATCTGTGCATCTGTGTCCAGGTCATTCTGTGTCAACTTGAGAAAAGAAGAAGAAGAAGAAGAAGAAGAAAAATCTGCCTTATTTTTTTCTCAGATTGTCAGGTTTGTCTGATTGTAAAGCATTTGTGGATGCGTTTACTGAGTGGCGTTGATGAGTCAAGTTTTGTGTCTTCAACTTTGCATCCTCGATAAAGACTAATGACGAGCTTGACTGGTCTTTGGCTGTTGTTAGCCCTCATCAGTACTGGGAATCGCTGGGAGGAGAAATTTTTTCTTTTCCTTTCTCTCTTTCTTTCTTTTTTTTCCTTGCTTTCTCATCTTAGTCAGTGCATCGTTGCGACGATGAATGGACAGAGGAGAATGTTGAAGTTAAAGGAGACGCGACTTTGTGTCTCGACCCACATGTGCCTTGAGGACACAAGTGAAGGTCCACTTTGAACGGCGGTACCTGCATGACTGAGGTGCAAGAGTGAGAGAGAGAGTGTACACAGGACACATAATACACAAACACAGCATACATAGCACACAGAGTATACACTGTATACACACCGCACATACAAACCAGGAGAAACAAGAGACAAGAACAAGAGAGAAGAAGAAGAAGAAGAGAAGGAGACTGATATGTAAAGAGCCGAAAAACGGCTGAGAAGGATGAGAGAGTATTAGGATGTGAGTAACCCGACAACAGTGAAACACAAGCAACAGTGAAACAGTGAAACAAGCAAAGTGGCAAAACTGCCCAAAAGTTAGGGAAGAATGAGAAAAAGAAGCAAACTTCACCTGGGGGCGGTGGGGCCAAGAGGTACGAATTAACGTAATAACACTAATAGTACTAATAGCACTAACGAGTGAACAACAACAAGTCACATGAGTGATTCACTCTCTGTTCGTTCTAAGCCCTTCCTCGGTATTTTGTCAGACACCAATAGGTCCATCATTAGCCTAGTACCTTTAGCAAAATGGCAGTAATTTGAGTAAAATTCTTAAATAATTTTCAGCCCTCGCTGTTGTATCAGCCGTATACATGTATTTTTTTCTTTTTCCTTTTTTTTTTCTTTTTTGGTCGTTTTCTTCCTGTGCTTGGTATTTAAGTCGCCGAACAACAAGAAGAAGAGAACAAGAAAAAAGGTAAAAGGCAGCTATTACAAACTGCCTGTTGGTTCCTCCTCTCTCAGTTCACCAGTCCAATTGATCAATGCTCTTACCTGACTCGTAGGTAAGAGCAAGAAGAAGAAGATGAACAAGTAGAAGAAGATGAAGCAAGATGAAGCTCAGGCAAATGCCTCGATTATTACATTACTCACACATTCAACATGTACACAGAGTAAGAGCAATCATCATTCTCTTCATTCTTACTGAGGAAGATCAAAGCATCCCTGTGATCAATTCTATGGCAGCCTTATGATCAGACAGCAAATGCCAGAGGTTTTAAATGGTTCAAGTGATCGCTTGTTTCCCTTTGGAATGTGAGCTTCGCTCTCAACCTCTGAAAATAGGATGAACAAGGAGACGATACAAAGAGGGACACAAGAGTAAAGAAAGAGAGAGAAATAAGAAGTAGTAGAGAAAGAAAAGGAAAGAAAAAAAGAGAAAAAGAAAATAGGAGGGTCGCAAGGTAAAAGAGCAAAGACTAAAGAGCAAAAAGCATTCATTTGCATTTGGTACGAGAAGGAGAGTCACAAGTGAAAAAAAGTCATCCTCATTTGAATAAAAGAAAAGTTAAACTTTAAGAATCACCCGTGTTTTTCTTTTTTCCTTTTTCTACTTCTTCTTCTTCTTCAGCTTACAACAGTCATCAGTGTACCGAGAAAAAAGTTAGAATTAATTTAACTCGTAGAAAAGATACTCATTGACTCGACATTCTTTTGTATCATCATCATAGTTGCTGTTGATAATTTTTTTTTTCTTCTTCAGTATACAAAGATATTGTGTCGTTGACTGTCCATTGTGTGGTAAACACGAGTTGAACATATACAAATGAAGAAACAAGGAAGAGAAAAAAAGAAGAAGAAGAAGCAAAAAAGAGCGAGAGACACACAAACACACATTGATGGGTAAAAAGGTAAACAAGATGACACGAGGAGTGTTATAAGTCACCGTGGTACTGTTGATCCAGTGTTCAAAGTGTCTCTCCAGGTGAATTAAACAGCAAAAAGAGTCAAAGATAAGAAGTAAGAGAAAGAAAAATAAGACTAAGAAGAAAAAAAGAGGGACCAACGTGAAAAGTAAGTGATGCTCTTTCCCTCATCAGGAAGCATCTTTACCATCTTTCTTTTTTCGGCTCTTTTGAGCTTAATTTGCAGCATTTACACTGTCAGACACTTCCTTGAGTGTGGTGTGTCTTTCTCCTTCTCAACTTTACCCTCGTCAAGGATGTACCACAAACATAGAGAGATATAAAGAAAGAGAGAGAAACATCAACAACAAATAAACCGAAAGAAGAAAATCAGATGAAGAAATTTTAGATGGAAAAGGAAATAATTTTTTTTTCTACTTTTGCACTAACAGGACGTTCAAAAAGAGATAACAAACATACCGTGACGATTTCATCAGTAGAGGCAAGGTTAGAAAGGCAAATATTAATGAAACCAATGATGAAATTGCAACCAGTAGCAGATGACTTGTTACAATTGTTGAATTGGAAGAATCAGATGTTAAATTTGGGTTAGTTGATGGTGATGAACCACCGCTTACGGGTGTAATAATTGGATCTTCAGGAAGACTATTTTGTTGGCCATTATTATTGTGTTGTCTGCCTTTGTCATTCAACCAGTCAGGAGTAGTAAAGAGGAAGTAACTTCTATTGGCACTATTACTACCAGTGGAGGGAAAGATGTCACCATTGACATTACTTCTACCAGGGGAAGTTGGCGATTTGTGCCTCAGGCCAGGCGATGTCTGCACGAGGGAGAACAAATCAAGTGTAACAGTTAGTACATTGCTACTACTTGATCAAGTAATTAATGGACCACATTCAGCACCATCATCATCTCCATCATTTCCATCATCATCATTTTCTTCAGTTACCAAGTCGATTTGGGCCGAAAAAAACGGTCAAATCAGTGCAAGAAAAAAGAGAGAGAGAGGCAGACAAACAAACAAACACACAAACACACAACATGTCAACTTACATGGCCTGGAGACGACATTGAAGCAGGTGACATAGAGGAAGAAATTGAAGCATCAGAATTAGAGTATCTACTTTTAGAGTTATCTCTTCTGTTATAATCACCATCAGTCATGAGTGAACTTTCAACTTGAGATGAATGTTGATGTTGTTGTTTATTGTCATTGATGGATGATAAAATTGGATTAATAAATTCAGGTGATGTAACTGTTGGTTGTTGTGAATTTTTCATCACATTTTTTACTGGTAGACCATTGAGTGAATTACCATCTGGAACTAAATGTCCACCATCATTAGTAGAATCAGGTGATAATGATGAACTCGTAGTACTTGAAGTAGTAGTAGTAGTAGTTGATGTACCTTTACGTAATCCAGTTGATGGAATAATTATGGTCGGAGGAACACTTGGTCTCAAAGATGCAGAAGATTCAGCTGAAGATACAACTGTAGGTGAGCTTGTCATTTGAGGTTGTTTAAGAAATCGTGAAGAATTAAAAAAAGGATGAGGTGCTCTATCAATAGTTGACGAGTCAAATTTAAAGCCAGACAATGTAGATGAATTAGGTGAAATACATTGATACTGAACTTCCAAGTACTTTCGAGTTGATGGACAAGGGTCTTTCATAAAGACACTGCTGGAAGCGGCTATTTTACATTTTGTCTGAGAATTACATCTGTTTGTCAGATGAATCGATTAATACATCAAATTTGATCCATGAGCCAAATGAGTATGAAAATTAAATGGTTATAAGAGAGATTGAGGGGAGAAAAAGATGAAGAAAAAGAGACAAACATTAAATTATGCATTAGTAAATATAGTGATGATGTTTTGAATGAACAAATGACAGATGAAGCAGTTGATCGAGAGGATGATGAAGATGACGAAAGAGAGTGAAGTGAAGATGAAGAGAGAAAGAGAGAGAGGATGCAAAATGTCAGATTTAAGTAAAAATAAAGGATGAGAAGAGGGGGGTAGTAAAGAAGAAGAAAAAAAGTAAAAAGTATAAAATGTAAAATGAAAAATTAGTCAGTGATAAGGGTATGCGAAGGGTATATAAGTAAGTGTAGTTGATGAGGACTTGAGTTAGAAAGAAAGAAACAACCAACCAGGCTAACAGTTAGTAGTAGTGCAAAATGTAATGTGCATCAACTTTCAGTGGCAGTCGAGAGAGAAAAGAGAGTTGAATACAAATGATTCAAATGAGAGAAAGAGAAAAAAAGAGGCAAAAAGAGAACGAGAACAACTAAGAGAAAGAGAGGAAAAAAAGGATAGAAGAAGAGTTGAGTAATGGATGATCACACATTTTTATCCATTAGTGAATGCCAAGAATGGTTGTCAGGGTGGTTGAGTCAGTCAAAAGGTCGATGAGCAAAGGGAGAGAGAAAGAGGAAGAAAAAAAAAGTGATGCAGATGCAAAGACAAAACACAATCCAATGAGTGTTATTGAGCGAAAAAGAGAAGATGAAGATGAAGATGAAGAAAAGAAGGAAGAATTTTTTTGTCCTTTTTTACTTGTGATGGAGTAGAAGTAAGAAGACGGAAGAAAAAGAAAAGAAACCAATGAAGTAAAAAGAAGTAGAAGAAGAGGAGAAAAAAAATGAAGAAAGAAAAATTCGACTGACGATGATGAGGATGATGAGGGAGATGAATGCTCAAACTTGAATGTCTAAATGATACAAGTGTCAATCAAACGGTGAAACTTGAATACAAGATACAGTCGGATGAAAATGAAGGGACAAAGAAGTAAAATAAGAAGACGAAGTAAAAAAAAGTGAAATAATACATCGCATGTGATAATGAGAGAGGAAGAAGAAGAAAGATGCAAAGAGATGCAAAGGAGAAGAAGAAGAAGAGAAAAGAAGAAATCAGTATACCAGCCAAAGATCAGCCAAGTGAAGATGAGTAGAGTGATGTTTGTTGGCTTCTTCAGTGGCTGCAACATCAGTGGCTTTTACATTGGATGCCAAATTTAACTTGAGTTACAGTTAAATAAAAGGGAGAGAGAAGTTCAAACTGATGTTTTACCCTCAATTACGAGTGCACACCGTAGACGGTTGAGTCTTGGAACAAAAGTCAGTAAGCAACAGCAGCAGCAGCAAAATCATCATCATCATCAACAACATCAGCATCAGCATCGCCATCATCATCATCATCATGATCATCGCCATCGCCATAATCATCATTTGACGCACGGATAAGAGTCAACTTGTTAATTGTCAATGGGTAAAGTAACACATTACCTTTCAGAAATAACATCAAGAGTACTAGAAAGTCCACAGTCAACTTTCCATTCTAAATTTCCATGGTCATTACAAATGGAAATAGAATATCGTCCATAATTTGCTCTCATCAGATGAATAGTTGATCCAGAGTCACATGAAATTTCCAACTCACGTCCTTCACAAGCATAGCCTGTCTTGTACTTTGATTGATCTGTTTGGAGAGAAAAAGAAGAAGAGAATTGAACACTCGGTCAGTTATAAGAGGTTGAAGAAGAAGAAGACAGAGTACAAGAAGAAGGAAAAGAAGTTGTAGAAGCCAGTAGCAGAACAAGAGGTGAACATAGTGAAAGATTGAGCGAGAGAAAAGAACAACCAGTCGAGAATAAAAGAGAAAGAAAGGAAGAAAAAAAGAAAAAAAGAAGAAGCAGAGAATTGAAAAGAAACAGCATCTGGACTTCGGGTGAGGAAAGATTGCTTGCCGTAAGAACCCACAGAAGTTACTTGGTCAGGGTAAAACGTTCAATACAATAGGACACACGGGTTTTCTCTTTCTCGTCAATAGGAGTAAGAAGAAGAAGAAAGAGAGAGATTCAGTGAAGCAGGCTGTTTGTCCCGTAGCTCAAGTTGAAAACTTAATTTCTCTCCTTTTCTCTGAACGATTCTTTTGTCAAAGTGTGTCAAAAGCCGATCCCAGCGTGGACGAGCGAATTGAGGAGTTGCACCAGTAGAGGAGAGGAAAGAAGAGGAAAGAAGTAAGAAAGGACCAAAGGAGCAGAGAAATTGAAAGGACAAAGGACCGGACAACACAGAGCTACAGGGACAGAGGTAGGGACAAGGGAAAAGCGAAAAGCGAAGAGAAGAAGAAGGAGGAGGAGGACGGAGAAGGGAAAGATAGAGGAGAGGAGAAAGACAGACAAGTAAGAAAAGACCAAAAGACCAAAAGACAAGAAGACAAGAAAAAGGGCATATTTTGTCCAGCTTTTTTTTCTTTGGCCGAACAAAATTCTTCCTTTATTCACATTTTCTTTTTTTTGCCCCTGTTGGTCGCTTATTCACTGAGCAAACTGTGCATCTGCATCACAAAGTGAAAAATGCTTCAAGGGCGAACACTTGGACAGAGAAAAGTAAAAGAATCAGTACAATACAATGAAGGAAAAAGGGCAAATTCCATCAAAGCAATACTTGTGACACTCATACACAAGGAGAGAAAAAGAGAGAGAGAGACTCTCAACACAGAATAACCATTTACACCCAGTCATTGGTGGCAGTGCCGGTTGATCTCTTCATTTGTCCACCTTTTGCCACCTTTGCATCGACAATGACCTGCTGCTCCTTTGCTTCTTTTTGTTCGTTGGGGTGGCAATTCAAGACCCAACAGTGTATTGTGCATTGTGTTTATATATATATATGTGTGTGTGTATGTAGAGAGAAGAAAGAAAAAGGAAAACTATTGGCTCATTTGCACAGTCAAGTCAAATATATCGGCTTATTTTTTCCTTGTCTTTTTGCCCGTGTATTTCCTGTGAGTACAGAGGAAGGAGAGAAAGACCGAAGACCAAATGTACAGGCAAGGTCAGCTCCCTGCAATAACACAGGAGAAGCATTGACAGTGTTCAATCTTCACACACAGACACAGACAAACACTTAGCACACTTCGCCTTAAGTCAACTAAAACATTTTACCATTGACTGTCTTATGGGGTGACTGTGTGTGAGTATGTGTGAGTATTTGTAAATGAGTTAACATGTTAAATATAAACAAAACATACAGGTCACAACAAGCAGTGTCGGTAAAATCAAAAGGTGAGAGGAAAGAGCAAGACAATTTTCATTGGGCGAGAAGAAGAAGAAGAAGAAGAGGAAAGACATTCACTTCACATGGAAAATAAATGCGTTTCACTTGACCTCTTTGCACCGAGTCCATTGGTGTTGGACAGAGGATGAAGGATGAGGGATGAAGGATGCTGAGCAAGTGAGAAAGAGGAAAAGAGAGGAAAAGACCCACAGGAAAGAAAAAAAGCATCCGTTTCTTTGCGACAAACTGTGGCAAGTCACTCAGTCGGTCTCTTGCTGTTAAGAGTGAAAAGTGTATTTTTTCTTTTCTTCCTCTTTCCCACCGATGGTCAAACATTGCACTTACTTCACAAAATGTTCACCAGGCAGTCGTATACACACACATATATATATATGTACAGACACACAGAGCAAAGAATACAGTTTGAAAGAAAAAACTCAAGTAAAGGAAAAGTCCATCTGGCACAGGATGCATCTTTTGTGTGTGTCACTTAACAGACACATGCCCATGATTTTAAGAGAATAAACGAATAAGAGACAAGAAACGAAGACCTGAGAGGAAGAAATTGCAAGTAAAATGTTAACTGAAAGAAGGAAAGAAAAAGCGAAGGATAAGAAAGATTGTCGAGTGAAACTAAGTGTCAAAGATTCCATAGGATAAAGTGGTGAAAAACTCGTGAAGCGGCTGAGACGAAGAGAGAGAGACCAGGAGAGACTGAAACATTCACCGTGTGCATTAGAAACCTGGCGAAAGGGAATAACGAATGACTGAACACCAGTAAAGAAACTTGGATCAGATACAAAAGGGAAAAAATTGAATGAGTTCACCAGACGGTAAAAGTAGAAGTACAGAAGTATACACAAGTATGGAGAGAGAGACAGAGAGAGAGAAAAGGTACCGGATACACCTTGAAGTGAGTGGGATATTTTTCTCTCGTCTTTTTCTCCTCTTTACTCTTCTTCACTGTGCAAGATATTTCTTTCTTCTCTTCTTTCTTTTCTCATTCTTCCCTTTCAACTTTGTTTCTCTCATTCTTGTGTGTGAAGAGAGATCATCCTTTGGCCGGGTTGCTTTGCCACTTGGCCTTCTGTCACGTCAACAATTGCAAACTGCACTTTCTTTCCTATTACAGTGTCATTTGCATAGAGAAACACAACAACAAGTGAAGTGCTTTGCAGTTGAGAGAACTCTTTTTCTTTTCTTTCCATTCTTTTTTCTTTTTTCTTTCAATGAGTACCTGATATGGCGACTTGTACACTGTAGTGTCTTTTCACTTGTTCAAAAGGACGCAGTACTTGTGTGTCCTTTTACGGGTATACAGAGATATACACAAGGTATTGATACCTACACACATACACATTGACACACAGGATGCCGAAGCCAAAAATTGAAGAGTAAGAAGAAAAAAAAAAGGTAAAAACTATTGGTGAAGTGAACTGGTGACTAGTGACTGGTGTGGCAGATGTAAGGTGAGAGAAAAAACAGTGTGTGAGCAGTAGTTGAGCTGTCACAAAGACAGCAGGGGCAGCCTTTTCCTTCGGGAGGACAAGCGGGAAGTCAGACGAACACTGCCGATCAGACGATGAAAAGAGAGAAAGAAAGAGAAAAAATGCCAACGCCAAACGAACGAACAAGTAACACACAGGACAAGACAAGATGAAAAAACAGCAGCAATAGTTGAAAAATCAGAGAGAATATGTGAAACAAGACAACAAGTGAAACCCAAGAGAGACACGTTGAATGGTGAAAGAAGTTCTTTTACTTCTTTTTTTACAAGTTAAACTTACCTGAATCACTACCGTAGCCATGAACAAATGAAGGAACTGTGATGGTCAGCAGGATCACTGTTATAAGTGTTACAGCAATATGCAAGTGTCGACGGGTAGTCGACCATTTGTGGTAAGTTGTAATTCTTGTGGTAAGCTCAAATTCCATAGTTGAGTTGAAAAACAGTAGTTAGTCTTGCTGTAGTCACACACACACAAAAGTGATGAATTCTTCTTCGGTGGTATCAGTGGAAACAATTCACAGCTGACTCAGATGAAGATAGGAAACGGGAGAGAGAGAGAAGAAAATTGACAATTCACAAAATTTTCTTCTTCTTCTTGTAAATTATATTGAAATGGCAATCTTTAGCCAGTGATTTTGTTAATCTTGAATTAGATGAAGAGGCAGGTGAAAATTTACATGAGAAGAAAACAATAAAAATACACAGACAGCATTCAAGTGAAGAAAAAAATGGAGGCAGTGAAATGCCAAACGATGTTTAGGTATAATGAGCAGCAGGTTAAATTGAAATTTTCACTTCGATGAAAGTACAGAACACTCAGGGTGGTCTTCTTTTCTTCTTCTTATATTTTTTTTTAACTTGTGTTCTTGTTGTATTCTTTTTCTATTATTTTTACTTTTGATGTTCAATGTAATCTTTTACCCCTCGTTCTTGAAGACTTATTTTTTTACTTGTGGGATGAGTAAAAATGTTCAATTACAAATGCAACAAAGGAAGATAATAAATGAACGTTAACTAAAAAATTTTTGTTTTTCCTTCAAATGAGGACACAAATTGACTAATGAATCATGCGATTTTTCTTCTTCTTTTTTTCTCTTGTTGTTAAATTAGTATGTTGTAAAGTGTACGTTTTATGTCCACCGATGTTGACGTTAATTACTTGTTGTTGTTGTTGATGTTGATGTTGATGTTGATGTTGATGTTGATGTTGATGTTGATGTTGATGTTATTGTGGCTTCACTCGAAGTGTTCAACACTTCAAGTGTCACACGGGTCAAGATGAAATATTTCCTATTGACATTTAATGTTCATCAAAATGTTGATATTGTACATCTTCATGATTATCAGTTGAATCAACTGGATGATGAAAGAGAAGAAACGACGAGTCAAGTGTTCACCATGAACATTCAACTACACAGTATACACAGTTATACACATACAAAAAGAAAAAAGGATAAAGTTGAAGATGAAGATAAGTTTAACACTTGTCTTTGTGATATTAAGAAGATTTTGGGGAGACAAGTAAATAAACTTGAGGAAAGAATTAAATCAGTGAAAGGGAAACTTCTTTTTTGCAGTGATGAGAGTAACTTTTGTCGTTTGTCGGCCAAGAAGTGTAAGAGAGAGAGAGAGAGATAGATGTAAACGAAGGAGACGAACGAAGAGACAAATACAGAATAGAAAAGAGAGCGAGATAAAAACGAGCGAGAGTCAGAGTGATGTGTGTGACGTCCGCTCTCTTGAAGAGTTTGTCGGCTTCTAACATTCACTCGCGACTGGCACTCGTAATGCTGCTCTTGGAACCAGCTTGAAGTCTCCTCCTTTTTCTCTTTCCTCAACTATTGGATGCTTTCCATTCAGGACAACTAGCGGCCCCTTTCGTCTTTTTTTCAAAGGAAAGAAATCAACTTTACTTGGAAAGAAAGTGAATCATCATCATCATCATCATTGAGTTTGTTGGTATCTTTTTCTTGGTGACATTTTCATGAAATATTAATCTTCGAACAAATTCACCATCAAAAGAGCATAACAAATAAGAAAAGATGAAATCCAAATCAATGAACAATTAAGAAAAAGCAAAGAGATGAAACATAAGATAACAAGTAAAAGTCTTTCCTGTTAAATTATCAATGAATCAACACGATGAAGGACAGAACAAGATAGAAAGATGATCAGATGTGTGATTTATTGACGAATAGAGAAAGCAACATGTCACTGTCTATGTAAGAAGAAAAAGAACCGACAGAACAAACAGAATAAAAATAACTGTCAATGAGGAAAAGCATCACCGAAATTTTTGGTCTCTCATGTGGTCAAGACAAATTTCATGAGATTCAAGAGACAAATTTTCATGTTGACGACCGTGACACAGTCAAGTGGACAACTGAACAACGGGACAACTGAACGAGTCAAGAAAAATTTGACATATCATTTGATCAACAAGGCGATAACATCATACTGGTTGACGTGTTGATGAGAAGGATGAAGATGCTGATGATAAGGTGATGAGGATGACCTTTTGATGAAACAATAGATTGACAAAGAGGATGCACAGATCATTCATCTTAGTGAAAGTGATGGTAAACTTTGACAGAGGCACCAATTGGTACTTGGATGGAGGCCACTCATGACGAATTGGCCAGATGGTAAGTGATAAGGCCAAGGCAAATCAAGTACACTTGCATCATCATCATCATCTTGGTCGTCATGCGATAAAAAGATGAGATAAGATGAACACAGATCAACTACAATAACAAGAGGAAAAGTTTCATCCTTTGACATTTTGCATTTTATTGGTGCCAAAGAGATATTTCACAGGAAAACAGGTCAACTTAACTGTTAACTCTCAACTTAGTTTTATTCGATGTTTCGGGCAGAATGAAAAAGAACACATGAACAAGATGCGTCGACACACACACACATATGTGTATGAATTGATTTTCCTGACGGTGAATTCATTGTCTGTCGGTGACATCGATTGATTCAGTTGACTCACAAAAAATGACATCTTATCCAAGTCCACATTTAAGGCATGTGTGAATTGATCTTCTTTGTTGATCTTCACAAAGGCCAGTGTAAAAAGTATCAAATGGTTCATTGAAAATTAGTTTATTGACAAAAGATACCAAAAGGAAAAGCCAATTTTAACCAGCATCACTTACATCCGAGGTTGGATCAGAGTAATGGTGAACTTTATGGTTCCTTCAAATTGACTCAACTTGATTTAACTCGTAACCACATGTGGTGAGCAGTTAATGTTACAAATGTTCACACCAAATGTTCTCACTATTTCATCATTACGTACTTAAGGTTAACGTTGAACAACATTGTAATTGACATTTGAAAGTGTCAATAAACACTTGACCAGTATTCAAATGAACTGACCTCATCAATTGAAGCAAAGATGATTTGACTTTCTTTTCTCTGTGTGATGTGGGTTCATTTTTACAAAGAGAAAGAAGATGAAAGATGAACTTCCTCTCCATCCATCAGGTGAATCAAATGTAAAAATACACCGAAAAACTGCTCGACCTACAAAGCGAATAAAAGTGTTCCAAGTGAAAAGAAGAAGAAGAAGAAGAAGAATAAAAATGAATAAGTGAAAAAGGATGCTACAACACATGGTATCCTTTTTCACTTTTTAACTTTAAAACATTTTACTTTTTACCGTTGTTGCTGTTGTTGTAGATGGTGCATCTTTAATGGTTTGAAAGATGATTGAAAGAGAAGTAACAAAATATATATATATATAAATGTATAAAAGTTCATATTTTATTTCTCTTCTTTTCTAACAAAACAATTTACCAGTCAAACTGACCAACCACAGGGTGTTGTTCACTTTCAAATGATCTTACATCCTTTTCTTTTTCTAACAATTTAATATTCACCATTCAACACATCAAACTGATGTTGTGCAGTTTTACACTTTTACACTTTTTTTTTATCATCATTGAATTGTTACAAAAAAATTTTACTCTGTTGTCTGGGTAACATTTTTGTTGTTGTTGTTGAATGATGAAAATGACTTTTAGTCCATTTGATCAAATGGAAGGAATAAAAATGTTACAAAGATTTCTATTTCCATCAGAAATGTTGACGATGAAGAAGAAAGTGTCAAGAAAAAAAAGATGAAAAGAAAATCTAACACACAAGATACTTTGAAGAAGGATGAAAGAGAAGAAGAAGTTTAAGAGATGTCCAATTGAATTGGAAAGGATGTAATGGGATGACAATTTCAATTGAAAGTCATTTGCTGACAATACAAAAAAGTTAAAGTAACCGAAATCAAAGTCATCATCATCATCATCATCATCATCACCAATTCGTACAACAGGACAGGAAGTAACATTTGTCTCTCATTTGTTACTTTGTTTTTTTTTCATTCAACTTTTGTCCTGAATTCCATGCCAGTTGTTCAACTTGTGTCTGTGTGTGTGTAAAGATGCTTTAATTCGTTTTGTCATTTAACTCTATCATCGCTTTCTCTATCTTGCTCTTTCTGCACTTTCTTGGTAAACAGCCAAATTAATTCTCAAAACACCGGGTTAATGCCAGCAAATTATTCTTAAATACTTTTCATTACTAACGACTGTAAGTATATTTCAACTGTAAATATTTCACTGAATTTTCTTTCCAACAATCAAGAACACTTTGAGACAGTCACCAGTTGTTTCATCAGTCATCATCATCATCATCATCATCATCATCATCACCAGACTTTGCCTTGACAATTGATCAAAAGTTGTTTGTTCTGTATATTTGTGTGAAAAGAAGATCATTTGAGTCAATTCAAGTGAATCATGTGGACTGTTCTGTTTTTTTTTTCAATTTATTCTGTCTGTTGTCATTTACAGATTAATGGTTGACATTTTAAATGAAGACACTTGACTGGACACTCTTCGTTTAACAAGTGAACTGGACAACAAACAAAATTTAAACCATAAGTGACATATCATTTGATGAGTGCAAAAAAGTTTTTCCCGTTGTTCCATTCATCATTGAAAAAGGCCAATTGACATTCTTTGAAGAAGAAAAAAGAAACTTTAAAATTGTTAAATGTAAGAAAAAAATGTGAATTAAAAACTTAATCAAGTGTCCAGGTAACAAGATAGAACTTGAATTCATTCATTCAAATGAGGTTGAAACATTTTACACGAATAATGTTCATAATACAACAACAACAACAACAGATCACATGCTGACATGTTGAGTCACAAATAAACTTTTATACACCAATTGACGAGATTTAAAGATATATTGAGAAAGAAATACGAGAAAACATTTTTTCTTCTTCTAAGTGTAACTGTTTAACTGTTGAATGGCCTTAATTCCTGTCACTGTTGCGAGTCAATTGGAATTCAATTGACATCCAAACAAAATATCCATTTGTTGTTCCTTTCATTTTTGATTATTTCTTTCATTTGTTGTTGTTGTTGTTGTTGTTGTTGTTGTTGTGGCAGAGACTTACCTGTTACCTTACTTGTTGTGAGGGATGAAAATTGAGAACTTTTTTCACTTTTCAATTTAATTGTAAGATTCAACCAGATATGGAGTCAGCGCAAGTTGAATTAAAGAAATAAAGATAAAAAGAAAATGATCATTTCTCATGTTTCATTCATGAATCAAACTGATCAATCAGTTTTTCTTCAGTGTGACTGTCATTGACATCTCACATGCAAATGAGTCAACGAATGGCCTTTCAAAAACTTTTTGACAATTCAATCACAATCACACAAGTAACTAATGACAAGGATAAGTCGACCAGTAGTTTAATCGTACAGACAATGACACTATCACAGTATCACAAAATGAGTATCATTGGACATTGATCATTGATCAAGGTTGTCAGTGATGATTAGACATGGTTAACCGGTTGAAGATTAACAAGTAAGTAACGAAGTAATCCATGGTGAAAGTAGTAACCAAGTAACTTTTAATTTATAATTTTATGTCCTCGGTAGTTATCGTTGTCAAGTCAATAATAATCCACTTATCATGTTTCCCTCTCATTATGAATTATTCGCTGATGCAAAGTAAAACAAGGGTAACTGAGGCCAGATCAATTGAAGTAGCAATTGAGGAAGCAACATTTTATTCAAACTTCAGAGTATAAATCAAAATTAAATCAACATATCACATTTAAGTTGAGGTAAAATTAAAACTTACCCAAGTAACAAGAGGATATAAAAGAGAATGAGAAAACCTTTAATATACATACCAAGTCGATTGTTATCTGAAAGAGACGAATGGATTGACCACCACGTGGATTGAATGAGGAAAATATACACACGACAAATATCGATTACAACTTAATGAGCGTAGATCTTTCATGGTCAATAGTTAACATTGTAACTTGATCAACTATCCTTACACATCAATTGTCAATGATCAATTGATCAAGTAGACACCTTACATTTCTAACAAGTGATGATAACAAGTAAAAAATTCTTCTATATGCATCAACTAAGTATAATTACATTGCTGAGCATTGGTAACCAATTACAAGTGCAAGACAACAAGCAGCGGATATAAGAGCGCAATTAGTCTAACATTAGACATCCTCAGGAGATTACATTACAATTGACGTGAGAGGTCAAGAATTACATTTAACTTGACCAATTTCCTTCCTGCTCGGTACACACAAGGTGTATATCCAGAACTCACCATTCCAACAGGCGACACGAATGAATGAATGAATGAATAAATCAAGTGAGTCAACAGTAACCTGATTTTCACTGAGTCAACTTGACAACTAAGAAAGCAGTCAAGAAGTTCACAAAGTGGTAACATTACATTCAACTAAAAAGAAAATGGTCAACCTGTTAAGTGACTTGCAGAGGAAACAATTCACATGACAGTAGCAAGCAGTATCGCCTGACACACAGTTGGGTTAACATTTTGTCCATCCAACTAAACAAATTAAAGCAGCAGTTGCATTAGTTAACACTGAAGCAACAGCCAGCCAACCAACCAACGATGAACAAAAAAATTAATAACAACAGCCAACAAGAAGCATCTTTTTTGCGATAATCAAGAGATGGTAAAATGTTTTATAAGTTGCTGTTTCTAAACAGTAACCAGTTGCTTTAACCTTTACCAGGTTAAAGTGTCACTAGGTAATCGGTTACAGAGAAAGAGTTGATGAAAGGTGTTAGAAGAAGAAGGAGAAGAATCAGAATCACTAGGTGTGTACAGTAGTTTCAATCAACTGAGTCCAAGAGAGATACAAATGACAAAAGTTGATAATCGTTTAGAAGTAGAAAAAAAGAGAGAAAAGTGCGGATAAATCAGAGATGAAACCAGTTTCTGAAGATAGAAATAAGGTATCAATAGTAGTGAATATTCTTATTTTTGGGAGAAGATAATTGATTGATTGATTCATAGTTTTTTTCTTTTTCTTTTGCATGTGTAACACTATGAATGTGTACACAAGGAGTCCATGGCAAATCCAAAAAAGATGTTCAAAGTTATTATAATCGATCAATTACTTGATTTAGCTGAAGGTGCATTCTAAACTGTCTTCTTGTGTAGATCAAATGTATGTATTGTGTATTTTAAATTGAATGTTCAGTTGACAAACATGACAAGGAAAGAAAAAGAGAAAAGAAAAAAAATATTATGGTGGAAAAGGTACACCGAGTAACTCAACAATGAGAAGAATCTATGTCAATGTGTACAAAAAATGAGAAATAAATTAACAGACACACATTTTATAGTGACATCCTGCGTTGACCAATCAACGTTGATTAATTATCATCATCAGTATCATGAAGCAGCAGGAATGAGATCTGGTTACATCAAGACAATTTTCACAATTGGATAATCAAATGAAACCAATAATGATAATAATAATAATAATAAAGTAGTAGTCGGTTAATTCACTCTCTATCATGATACAATAAATACACAGATTCCTATGCCAAGTGAAGTACTCGGATATAACTTAGACAACCAATGGATTGATTATAATGGATCAAAAGTGAACTGATGACATGTTTCTCACAAATGGTGGGTATCAAGGGTATTCAAATGTCTCAAATGTTAGAACATTTGCCATGTTTGTTTTTTTTATCTTATTTTTCGACTGAGGAAATTGAATGTACAAACACATTCACAGAAGTAGGATGAAAGGCTGTTCAAGTCTTTGTCATTGTCACCAAAGCTACAAATGACATACAAAAAGAAAGGGTTAACTGCCAAAGTAGTTTACTTAATTGGCAGGTTGAGTTGTCTCATCCTCAGGTTTGTCGGTGACGGCTGTTTTTTCATCAACTGTTTCATCAGTGGAAGTTTCGCCAACAGTAGAAGCTACAGTTGATGTCAATTCGGTCGGTTCTGTGTTACTTTGTTCCTTTGTATTCGAATCATCGACATTTTGGCCATTGGCCACTGTTTTGCTAGAGGTAGAATCCTCAGCAGTTGTACCATTTGGTACAACGTTTGTATTGGTTGTTGCAGCAGCTGCAGCATCCGCATCAGCTTTGGCTTTAGCCTCTGCTGCATTGAAACGTTTTAAATGCTCTTCCTTTTTCACATGCTCATCACGAGAAAGTTTGTCCCTCAAAAATACATCACATAATTTGCAGGTAAATCCACTTATAGCAGTGACATACTTTGCTTGTGATGGATCCAATCCACTGTTAGCCTGTTACAAGATAGATAAGTCAGTTAAGATCAAGAAACAATTATTAGTATAAAGCTCGATAGATAAGTTGTCAAATTGTGCGGGAGGAAAATTATAAAGGACATAACAAGTTAAAAGCATTGATATAATAATATAAATAAAGATTTAAATTTACCCCACTAGGCCCGTTTTGGTTGTTTTTCTTAGGACCTTCATTCTGATTTTTCTTCTGGTTGTTTTGGTTTTGGTTTTTTTTCTATATTAAAATTTCATTTTATACAAAGAGAACAAGACATAAAAATACATTAGACAGTCAACTCAGACATTTATATTCGATCAACTCACCTGATTCTGGTTCTTGTTTCCTTGATTCTTGTTGAGCTTATTGTTGGGTCTATTTTGCCCTTGATTTCTGTTATTTTGGTTCTTATTTTTCCAATTTCCCTGTCGATTTGCATTGTTAGCGTTGTTATTATTGTTGCTGTTGTTGACGGCGTTGTTTACGTTGCTAGCATTGTTGTTAACGTTTGAACTAGCGTTAGGATTCGGTCTGTTGTTAATATTAGTGTTACCGCTGACATTATTTTGTCGTTTGGCTATTGGCCCTTCATTACCAATAAAAGGTCGTTTTTGTTGATTGTTGTTGAAAGGTCGATTGCCCATTCGATTACCAATAGGGCCAGTCGGACCTTGCATTGGACGTCCAGAATTCATGCCTACTCCATAACCAGCAGGAATACCTGGTCCAACACCACCAAAACCTGTAATTGGTGCACCTGACATTGGACCAGCTCCATATGGACCAGGGGTAGGTGCGTAAGGTCCTTGTGATTGGAAATTATTTCCAATAGATGAACCATAAGGGGCATTTGGCGGTGCATATTGATTCATCGGGGCTTGAGGTGGATGATGTTGATGAGGTCCATAGGGAGGTGCACCTGCAGCCCATGGGCTAGGTCCTTGTTGTTGATATCCACGATTAAATTGCATTATTTGAAATATAAAGAATTCGATTGAGAGAAAAAAAGAAGGTTGTTGAAAAGATTAATCAAGTTTGATTGGAGTTGGAAGATTCGAGTAAGACAAAGAAGATGCTTGCGAGCAAGATGGCTGAAGATGTGTTATACGGTCGATGCCACCAGATGCAGCTACTGGTAAAATTGCCCACCAAAAGCAAATCGATCGTTGAATTGAAAAGTCTTTCAATGTACCATTTCATACATTTACTCATTGATTGAAGTTCACATCGATTTATAAGTTAAAGCTGTGCATGTGAAATCAATGAATATCTATTCGCACAATGCGCCAAGTTTATTCATAAATTGTGCCAAGAATCTTAGACGACAGCTGTTATCGACAAATGTTTGTTAAATCGAAATCACTGAACCTAAATTATTTTCTTGATGTTGTTGTTCCTTTAACATTGATTCTTGTGAAAGATAATTACACTACATTTAATTATAATGAAATTGCAAGTTCTCCTGTCTATCTCAAAATCGGTCATCAACTGTTAGCCTTGAATTAATGTCTGCGACCAAAAGCATTGAAGTCTGGTCATTAATCGAATCAAATGAACTTGCAAGAATCCAAGTCACATCAACAATAAAAAAAAGCTAAAGATTTTTATAATTTTTTCCAATTATAAGTTATGATTATATGAAATATTGTGCAATATCAGCCGCGTGCGATTATTTTTTTCATTTTCACTGTCTGTTATGTAAAAGAAAATTCAAAAGGTCACGGCTACAGCTATTTTTAAGAATTTCTTGAGACCTACCGGAATCACTTATCAATTTTGATTTTAAAGCGAAATAATTACCATTCAATTGACATATTAATCAGTCATTGAATTGTTGGCCGGTTCTTCCGTCTGAAGATTTTCAACGATCCTTAAAAATTTTCAAAGTGGCGCTACCTACACTCAAGTTGCTCGTTGCAGTAGCAGCTTGATCACACGAACAGTTGAGTTGACCACGTGTGTCACACTGTGACATAACCATATTATATTGCCTGCCATGTTAAATATTACATATACTCAAGTTATCAACGCTTCAGTTGATCGGTCATTTAATGGATTTCGTAGAGTTCAAGTAATTGATGACTTATTGGTGCTAATAACTGAGGGTCCCCACGTTGCGGCAGTTTACGACACCGAAACGGGTAAATCAATTGGTTCCTGGTACTTTACTGAGACAGAAAGACTTACATGTCCATTGGTTTATGATTATGTAACTAAAAAGTGCATCGCAATCCAGCAAAATCATTATCTGAGGCTGCATGATTTGCCCAGTAAAGAGCCAAACGAGTCGAATAATGATGAAAGTGCAAATGGAAGAGCCGATGACGAAAATGTAGCACGAGAAAGCTACAAATTCAAGCAGTCCATAGTTTGTGCCATTGCAAATAAGGATGGTGAAGCCTTGATCTTATTTGATGGTGGTGTTGTCAAACGTCTCTCTTCTGCTATTCAAAGTCGCAAAGAAAGTTCCATTAAGCTTTTCCCTGATGATCCAGTAGTTCGCGTGGACATCTTGGTTAATGAAAAAAGTGGTTCATTTGCCATTCCACCCACTCATAGGGAAATTATTATTATGGACAAATCATCAGTCGTTTATCGGTATCACAGAATAGAAATTGATATGATTACCGATCAAGTCAATCTCACGGAAACAATTCTACTACCTGAAAATACGTTAATTTACAATGTTCATCCTAAAACTGGTCTCCTTTGCACTCTAAATGATGTCGGTGAAATTGTTCTCGTTCGACAAGGTTTCACTAAGTCAGTCTATAAATTACCACCAGTTCCATCACCCAGTAGTAATCATGTTACAGAAAATGATTGTAAGAATAAGATGGATCTCGATTTTAAAGAAACAAATGAACCCAGATGGCCAAATGTTCGTTGTATTTCTTTTCTAAATTGTGAAGATCTTGTAGCATTGTTTGTACAATCAGATGAATGTGACAGTGAATTTAAAATTTTGACCGTAGATTGTCGATTTGGTTTCACCCGAGACATCGCGATATCTCTTCCACCACTTGATTCATCTACTTTATTCATTGTTGATGACTTGATGTACATTTTATCAACCAAAGGTCTTTGCATTCACACATTTTCCATCTCTCCCATCACAATGGCCTCCATGTTGAGAGAAAGTACTAACAAGACTGTAAACGGTATCGATGGTCCCAATTCAACTACTTTCAATCCAATTAATTCTGGTGGTGATACTAGTGAAATGACCCGGCTGTCTTATTCGCTTCCAACGATGAAAATATCAGAAATTGTTGACGCTATGAAACCTTACAGAAAAGGAAAAAGATGTATTCCCATTCCTTGTTCGGTAACAGCTGTATTAATCAACGAACTCATCTGTCGACAGCCTAATCTTGAAGCCGTAGAAATTCAACAACTCATTGAAGTTATTGTTCGAGCTCCATTTAATATTGACAAATTAACTCAAGAACTAAGAACAAAGTCACCCGCTCCTGGTAAACTTTTAAAGACTGTCTGTGTTCTACTTGATAGAGCAAGTGAAGAAGACGTGCATACAGCTCAAGTTCTTGATTTAATTTCAGTTCTCATTGATTCTAATATTGCTCAAATTCTCAGCCAAGTTGATAGCTTAACTGATATACTGCAAGAAATAACAAGTAAGTTAAACGATATCAATCGTTTCTACACCGTCGCAACCTCTCTGAAATCTCACATAAACGCCATTTTGTCAAAAAATTATCGATTTGAACCTTCCATCAGTTTGAACGCAGAAAAACCTATTCCTGCTTATTCGATAGTTAAGATAAGAATATGAAGAAAACTATTTAGATAAATTATTGAATGAAGAAAGAAAAAATGAGAGTTGTTGATTAAGTGATCGAGTTTGATGCTCGTATTAAATACTATATAAATTATTTAAGATCACATATTTAAGAGACAAAATCGAGGGAATACACAAAACAGTTCTTTATGAGTGTTACATGTTTGACTGTTGGGGAATGTTCATGAAATCACAAGAACAATTGTTGAACATTCTTAACACTGTTAAGTCACCTTGAATACACGTGCTTACTGGTAAATAAAGAAAAATAAAATTCAACGTTGTATGAGATTACTGTGATGTCCTTGTTGTGACTTGATTTTAATTCTTGACAATTATTTGTTATGAACTGAATACAGTAAAACCTCCATTTCAAAAACACTCAAACAGGTCAACGTAATGATCCTTGATATTGATTAAAAGTTGTCTGAACCATCAGGGACAACCGTGAAAGAACTGTGTCCTGAACTTGTCGAACATTTCTCAATAATAAGTTTCATCTTACATTTGCGAATGAACGTTCACTGGTGACCCAAATTCAACTGGTGACATTGATGAAATGCCGAAAATTTTCACTTGATCATCTTTCACCTTCTATGGACTTATCTTCAATGTTGTCAACGCTTATGAGTGACAACTTGTTAAACTTGACAATGTCATTCAAGTTTTCCATGATCCATACTCGCGAATTTACTGGAGATTCTATTAATATTGATCTTAAACTGTGTAACTGTATCAGATGATTTATCCATTAAAGTTCGATGAGAAAAGTCACATGTGTTGTTTATCAAAGTCAAGGTTGATTCGATCAATCCAATTTGACTGTCACGGACACTCTGAGGCCTCTTCTAGATAGATTATTTGGTTGTATTTTTCACTGAATCAATGGTTAATGTTGTTGTTGTTTTTGTTGTTTTTGTTATTGCAATGTTGTGGTAAAACTTGTTTAAAAATGATGAGATGTTGTTTGTTGTTGATGTTGATGTTGTTGTTATCGTAACACTTTTCCGATGGAGAAGAAGAATTTTTCATCACGTGGTTTGATTGATCATCATTGAATATTGACCCAATGAATATGGCCTTAAGAATGTAAAAAAGTTGTAACAACAGTTTGCCCATCAGTCATCAACATACATCAACAGTCTACATGTGTTTGTGAATGAGTACAATTTCAATTGCAACAAGTGTCACGTGAAAATACTACAAATGTCACCAAAAGGAAATAATAGTATGAAACAGTTAAACAGAACATTAGAACACAATTTTTCATTTTAATCCTCATGTTATTAGTGTGTGTGTGTGTATGTGTGTGAATGTAGTTGGATAAATTGATCACGCGACAAAAGTAAAAGAATTCGAACTTAGAACTCGATTCATGGTCATAAGTGTGCCAATGGAAAAGTATAAATGGAAGAATGATTGTTTAAATCAAATTGAATTATTTACTTTAACTCGATTGACTTTGACTGGAAATGTGTGTGTGTGTATGTTTATGTGTAAGCGTGATTACTTAACCCATCAAGTGTCACTTTTACTGGACAAAATAAAGATGAAAAAGAAGGTTGCTCGAGGCCAATGTAATTAATACATCCGTCTGACCTTTGATCATCAATCAATAAATTAATATACTTAAATGCGATTGAAAATGTTCATACAAATGTTAATTGCGTCATCAAAGTATCTTGTGATGTTTCAAGGTGAAGTAAGTATATGTGTCAGTTTAATTTGTGTACGGAGTAAGGTTCAACACACAATTCATCATCATCATCATCTTACCACTTGACAATTATCATCGTAACCAGTTAAATCAATGTAATTTGTCGTCTGCAATCGACAATCGACAATCGGTCACTATAGTCAATGTGCGGTTAAATAAAAATCGGACAGAAAAGAAGAAGAAAAAAAGTAAAAAAGTAACAAAATAAAGAGAAAAAAATTAGAAACACACAGAACTTACTGCTTGAGGGTGATGAAGGGTTCAAAAAAACTTCTTCAATGTTATTTATCCATCCACATTGAGGCGTAATTATTGTATTGAACGACAAATGCAGAAAATAAAGTTTCTCGCACTTTTACTTGTTTTATTTTGCTCTTTTTTTCTTCTCTCCTTTCATCATGAGATTTGTCAAGTTCTCCCTCTTTCTTTCTTCTTCTTTTTCTTTCTTCTTTCTTCATCGTCGTCGCGTCTTACATGAAATTCACAAACTGTGTTGGTACGACACATCACAGGTTTTATGTACTTTTGTCAAGGTCTTTCATCTCGATGACTCAGTGTGTCATTTACACGGCCAGTGGGACGATTGACTTTAACTGGCTGGTTCAATTGATTTTTTTAATTTGATTCAACAATAATTTTCATTGACCATCATCATCATCATCATCATCATCATCATCATCATCATCATCATCATCATCATCATCATCATCATCATCAATGTGAATTAATTGAAATATCATGAAATCATCGAGTGACACAAAATGATACAAAAAATACAAGTGAAACTGTAAGTGAAAGTGTGTCTGTGTACACACACACTTATGATGTACTTGAAAACGGTTTTTCAATCCTTCGATCTATCACTTGACGAGTGAATGAAACAAATGAATACAACAAATAAACTCTCTTAACTCTCAACATAACATTAAAGTCATTAGCACCCTCACCTCAAGGTGATTGAGGCATCTTAATTAAGTCCTTGGTTGAAGTAAATCAAATGAACCAAGTGAAACATGAACTGCCTTGACTCTTTCTGTTGATCCTGATTCTTCTTCTTCTTCTTCTTATTTTTTCTTCCACGTATTCATCTGCCTTCTTCGTTATCAGGTAACATCTGAATAACGCCACCAGTGAAGGAAAGTTGTTTACAATATTTGCCACTTTACGAATGCAAATATTGCAATCAAATTTATTATTTTTTTCACTTTTTTTTTTATTTCTCTCTCTCTTTTACTTGCTGTTGCTCGTTGTACCCAATGAATGTTACAAATCATGAAGGATAATCAATTCAAATTGTGAATTTACATTAACAACATGATTACATCAACATTAAAAACTTTGCAGTCAGTTCAGTTCAATTGAGTTTACTTTGATAACTTAAAGGTAAGTTCATCTTTTTTCTCTCTTCTATCAGTTGTTTGGTTGATGATGTCATATTTCAACTTGAACTAAAAGTTAAAGGGTTAACAATCTTTTCAATGAAATGACTCAATTTTACAGTATGAACATTTTGTTAACAAGTTGATTGAACAATTTTTTTTCTTTCCAAATTCAAAATTGAAATTGAATCATTTGTTGCTGTGTGTGTGTGTGTGTGTGTGTGTGTGTTAGTTGTGTGGTTTAAAATTTTTCCCCTTAATTGCCCTGCAACCAGGTGATTTTTCAACACATCACATCATCATACAAACTTTCATCAAATAGCAAGAAAAGAGAAGAAGAGTTTTTTTATCATTTTTATCATTTTTCTTTTTCTTCTTCTTTACACGATTAATAGTCAATTAAATTAAGGGTTAAAGGTTGATACTTGTTACTCCATGTGATGATAATGAGTTAATGAATCTTACAGTTACAGTTAACTTCAAAATCAGTTAACTTTGACTCAGTGCAAAGAACTAAGTGACAATTTGAAATAAGTAGTATTAGAATAAAAGTACAACAACAAGAAATGATAAAAAAATACTTTTTTTTTTCAACAAACACTTGTTCAAACTGGTTACTTTCTCTCACCCTCAAGCATATTCGAACTTGACTTGGTGCACCCCGTGACACTGACCTCGTTGTTGGTTGTCATAATTTATCATTTGTCTTATTGTCAGTCTAATTGTAACAAACTTGTTCATCATCAATTTTTCATGGTGGTACCTTTTTTCTCTTTCTCCTTGTTACTTGCTACAAGTGTGGAAAAAATGAAATGAAAAAACGTCCAAGAGTAAAGTGTTCTATCGGTTGGAAAAAGTTCACACATTAAACACCCATCGGCAAACAAGTGGTTTAATTGAGTTAATTTTTTCTTTTCATTTGCATTCATTTGATTGTTTTCACAAGGTCATTAAATTGTAATTTTTACTCAGTGATAACATTTAGTAGAGTGAACAAAATTCCTTTGATTTGTCAATTGTAGCAACACAATTGTCACTCTTTGAAGTATATATCACTGACCAATGTGTGTAGTTCGTTGTTAGGTTAATTTGATTAAACTTGCAACTTACTCAAGTTAGTTGAAAGGGCTGATGAATCGATCATTGGTATGAAGTTATGGGTGTTGAGGTCTTGAAGTGCTTAGAACTCGGCTGTCGAAGCGCGGGAGAAAGAAAAGGAAAGAAGAGGAGGGCTTTCAAAGAGAGAGAGTGACTTGTGACTGGAGAAGCGACTGAGCGAAAAATCCCTCCAATCCAATGGCATAAGGCATAAGGTATAAGCCATATAACCAATTGTATATACCGAAGTGTATATAAGAGTCAAATGAAAAAAAACTACCAACACATTTACTTGAGTCAAACTGTGGACAGACTGACAACATTTCACCATCACTTCACATATCCTCACAATCACCATCATCATCATTTCATCGGTCTTTCATTTAACTCTTGCTCTGGTCAACTTGTACTTTGACAATCAGTCAGTCAACTTTTTAACTTGTCCATTTACTTCAAGTGTTGATTGAACTTTACTTGGACAAAGAAATTACTCACAATCAATTGATTTGCCCTCAAATGATCAATGAACAAAATATAAACATCAAGATGAAATCAATCAATCAATTACGTAGATATAATATATTTTTATCTAAATTATCAATAATTATGAAAAAATTGATAATATTTATAATAATTTTAAATATATTTCAAGTTCCAACTAAAAGTTCAGCACATAAATCATATATTTATGGAATGTTGGATCATTGGATTAATCGAATCAACAGTACACTGTCACATCTGGACTCATCAATAGAATCTAATGTAACATCACAGTGCATTGATCATACCAAGTACCTGTTGATGGGTGCAAGTCGACGTGACAATTGGGCTCTTAAAAGTAAGTTAATTTTCATTCTTTTTCACTTAATTTACTTTTACAAATGACAGGAATTTTTGTTGATCAAACATTAACACGACAGATGAGGATGGAGGGAATTTCTCTCTGTATGACTATTGATACCTGTTGATGAGGTTGAAAATGATGTCACTATTTGCCATTGAAAGGTTGTTGAGTATAATTTGTGTGTCACCTGTTGCAATGTGTGTGTGTATGTACATGTATATATATATATGTACGAGGTACCTGTTGTGTCCCAGTGACCTGAAAACAGAGGAGAGACATTTACTATGATCGTGAGGGTGAAAGAGTAAACAAATGACATAACTTAGTGTCAACAGGCTATCCTGACATTGATAGTGTAAATAAGATGAAAGAGAAGATCAACCAAATGAATTAAATGAACCAGATGACGAAAAAAAAGCATCTGACATTCAGGAAAGGAATGCAGTGAAGCCAGCTGAAAAGGTTGAAAGGATGAAAAGAATTTCCGTTAAACTCAGCAAGGGTCAAGGGAAGTAGGGGAAAGTGTAGCACACTTTTGTAGTGGTAAAGAGGTCAAAGTTAAGTTCATTCTGGAAAAAAAAGTGAAAACATTTGCTTTTTTTTCTCTTCTTTTCTCCTTCTTCTTCTTCTTCTTGTTTGAGTGGGGGTTTGTCGTTAAATTTTTTTTTTTTTTTGCTTCCGAGAAAGAAACAGTGAAATAGTGAGGAAAAAGAAAGAAAGAAAAGGGTTAACGGACAACAAATCAGTACAAAAGCTGACCAAAAAGTTTTCCCGTAAGTGGATAGTCACAGTTAACAAAAGAACTTTTAACTGTACGCGCGTTAAATATGAACGAAAGTGACCAAGGTACACCTGTAATCTTCACAGCAGGTGTCAACTGTGTATTTTTGCAAACTTTTCACAGTTTCGGTGAAAACATTCTCAATGGCTCCGATGATCATTGTCTTTGTTCATTAGCCTGAACTCAACGATATTTGAGAGTGTATGTGTATATGTATGTGAGTATGTGTTGAACCAGGTGAAAACATTTTTACTGCAAACACTCACAAACTCAAGTCAAGGTTAAGGTCAGAAGGAGCCAGCAAGAGTAAAAATCAGACAAAAGAGTCAGAACAACCAGTCAACACAAGTTGGACGAGAGAAAGAACGAAAGAGAGAGAAAAAAAAATCACCGAAAAAATCTGAAGCCACTTGTTGTTTGTATGTGTGGAGAAGACTTTCTTTTTGGCCTTCTCTTTTCTTCCTCTCTTTCTTGTCCTTGTACTGGACACATAAACAAGTAAACACTTTTCACAACATTTCCACATGTGGACTTGGGGTGTCTGGCTTTTTTACTTGAGTCTGTCCGTATTCAAGTCTGGCGCGATGATCATGTGACCATGGGTCATATCGAATTATCCATCGGTTCAATGGTTCTTTGATCTACAACTAGACCTAATGTTGTACATTGCACGGTCACCACTATCCCACGTCACTATTGACCGGTGTGTATGTTGCATCGGAGTGAACTTTGTAGTAGTGGTCACTGTTGTTCCTGTGTGTCATTGTTACGCTTTCAGTCGTCTTTTTCTTTTTGCCTCATTCTCACATCATGTGAATGCTGTAAAGGTTGTATCAACTTTGTTGTGTATGAGTATGAGTCAAATGTTTGTCCATGTTTTTTACTCCACTCACCTGGCTTCCGTTCGGGTCAGTCGGGTCACCCACTCTCGTTTATACTCTTAGTACTGTTCATATGAACTACCATGGTCAACATGGTCAACATGGTCAAAGCTGGACCTTACTACTGCCCTCTCCCCCTCTCTGTATTCTCTCTCTCTTTTCCCTACCATCATCTCCTCCTCCTCCTTCAACTTATTATTCGTAGGAATATGCTTTTTTCAAACTAATTCATTCACCTTTACACAGGAAAGTTCATCGATCTCGTTACTTCTCGTCACTCTTGTTCAACTATTAGAACATGGGTCATTTGACCATTTGACCGAAGGAAAAATTTTTCCAGTCAATTCTTTTCACTTTTTCTTTCTCACCCCAACATATTGAATATACTGCAACACTTGGATAAGTTACTTGTGTCATACATTCTTTTACTTCTCTCTTCTAGGTTGATACAGATTGACGGTCAAAGACCGGACAATCGACCAGATAAACTTATTTTCCAATCTTTGTTGAGTTTGAAAGTTTGTCACTTGAAACTTTTGGGTGGCGTAAATTGATACACACACACAGATATTGTTCTGTGTACATTAAAGGTCAAGACAGGTCAGACATCAGTTTGAGGAAAAGTAGAATAAGTCGATCAATGGAATCATTTTAAATGGCCAAAGGCATGGTAGGTTAGATGTAGACAAGATGATGTTACAAATTCTTAATGTAAATTTTTACATTTTTAGACTTAAAATTCAATTGAATGAATAAGCTGATCTACACTAATCTTCAACTTACACTGTGTGACAAGTGAAAGTAGTTTTTCTTATTCTCATTTGCTATGATGATGTGACTTTCGGTACAATTCGACCTCAATTCAGGTCGTGGGTCAGACTGAAGGACGTCTACTGGTAAGACTAATGAACTTTTAGTCAGTAAATCAGTGTAAGTCAATTGAACTTTTACTTTCACTCGTACTTTTTTTCTTCTTCTTCTTACTGGGTTACAATCGTTTTGTTTTGATGCTTGTCGTTGATTGAAACCTGAACCATCAACTGTCAGCTAAAAGGTGTCATTGACTGGATTACACAAAAAAATGAGAGTGAGAAAGAAAAAGTAACTTTTGCTGGTCGATGTCATTTTGATTCTTTCCTTGCTTTAAGAGAAATAAGTTCCCTCCTTCTATTTAATTTGTATGAGTGAACAAGTTGACAGTCGACAGTCGACTAGTCTCATTGATTCAAGGTTGTCGAGGTTTATTGAACTTACTACACACACACATCAGACTTAATCATCTATGTACAGGTACTTTGTTTTTACTAACTCACTTTCACAGTTCACTCACATGACTTGTTAACCCAGTCCTTGGGTGAACTTTCCACACACTGGGATGTTGACTTTCTCATCATCATCATCATTAACATCATCATCATTTGCATCTGCATCACCTACTCTGTACTTTCCCTTGATTAACCAGTCCCATGCAATGTTTTCTTTCTTTCTTTCCTCACCAGTGTTCGACTCTATGGGTAAACCAGGTGCTGGGTTAATGGAAGCATCACTTTCTTTTCTGGGGATTTACTCAGAATGTACCGAGACATTTGCTCCTCAAGCTTGATTCATCGTCATCATCATCTTACCTCTTTACCGGAAAGTACTGTCTGTCAAGTCTTAACCTACCGGTTAAATCATTTTGGAATTGATCAAACTAAAACAACCTTCCGCCCAATTCACCTCTTCCAACATCACATGCACCTAAATTAGGTCTTTGTTTTCCTTCAACATGTTCAACCAGTGAAATTCAATCAATTGCCAGTCACGGTAAGTTTTAATTGAATTATTTTATCTGAATAAATCATCTAATATGAAATAAATAATTTAATTTCAGTATTGGCCAATTACATCAACAATGCTTACCTTACAATAAGTGATTGTAGTTCAGACAGTGAAAATAATTCACTATCAAATGATACACCTGCTCCATTGTCATTGGTGTTTTCATTACCATTGTAACTATCATCATAATTGGTACTATCTTTGATTATTTATTCAATCATCATCATTATTGCATCAATAACAATAATAATAACAATAATTACTGCTCAACTATTAGTTCAACTTGTTCTAGTACAACATCTAGATCAAGTGGTAAATTATCATCACAATCAATTATTACAAGTAAATCTATTGTTGGTGGTACATTTAATCCATTACAAATTCAACTGGTAAAGATTTACAAATTTCATTGACAAATTATCCATTTGCTCAACCATTTCGACCTAAAACACCAACAATGACATCGAAAGTTAGTTTAGAATCATTTGATTCATCTGGATCTCAACGTCGACTTCGTTGTCGAACGGCATCTTCTTTATGTGAATCAGATCATCCACGAAATCGTGTTAAAAGTAAATTGATTGATATTTAACAGCTTTATCGATAATTGAAAATGGGAAGCAAAATTTTATCAATTAAATCATCATCATCATCATCTAATTCATCATCATCTGGTGATTCATCAATTAGTTCTGGATCATTATCATCATTACACGGTTTAAGAGTATTGATGATGATATGGATTGTTTCTGGTCATTCATATTCATTTGCAATTCAATGGTTATCCTTTACTAATCCAAATGATTTGACTCGTGCACCTAAAAACATTTTCAGTCAATATTTGCCAATGGAACATTTTCAGTGATACATTTCTCTCATTTCTGGCCTTTTAACATGTCATTTAAGTTAAAAGCATTATCTAAAAGTCATGGAAGTATTAATTTACCAATTATTTTATCTTCATCGATACATTCGAATGACACCAGTTATGATGATAATAATTGCATTTACATCAACATTAATGAAATATTCAACATCTCGTGGACCTAATTTTAATCAATCAACAATAATGTTTGATTCATGGTGTCGAAATAATTGGTATTTAAATATATTATATGTTCATAATTTTATAAATCGTGAAAATATGTGCTTACCACATACATGGTATTCAGCAGTAGACATGCAATTGTATTTAATTGCACCATTAATATTAATACCATTATATCATCGACCTAAATTAGGTGTAGCATTAATTATTGTATTATTATTATCATCATCAACAGCAACAACATTAATAACAATAATAAGACATTTACCAGCAGTTCCATATATGAGTGATTCAAGTGCAACAACACTTGCCAAGTTAAATGAATACTATGGTTCGATTTACATTAAACCATATACACGAATTGGTCCATATTTAATTGGTATGTTTTGGGATATATAATACATTTAAAGGGTGAAGTTAAATTTTCTTTACAATTAAAATTATTGGATGGTTATTAGCTATATGTGGTAACATATTAGTTATCTTTGCCATGTTACCTATAAATCAAGGTTCTGGTTATGTTCTAAACGATGTTCTAGCTGGATTGTACTCAGGAACAAGTCGAGTTGTTTGGTCATTGACAACTGCTTGGGTTATATATTCCTGTTATTGTGGTCAAGGTGGTTTATTGAATAAATTTTTTAAGTTCTAAATATTGGTTACCTTGGTCTAAATTAACATACTGTGCATATTTAATTCATCCAATTGTCATGGCTCTCTTTTATGGATCTCGTCAAGTGACTTATGAATTTTCACACTTCTTATGATTTACATCATCATTGGAAATATTCATCATTACTTATATTATATCATTCTTCTTATCGATTATATTTGAATCACCGATTGTTTTCTATTGAAAAATTATTAACATCCAAATCAATAGATAATTTAAATATAATTCTACATGAGCACGAATCTCAACACCAATTGTACTTTAAAAAAATTGTCTACTTTCATCAATCAGTCTATTTAAATGATCATCTTACACAATTAACAACAAAATACTACTTAATCAATTGAAAAGAAAAGTATATTCTCATTTTGTTTGTACAGAATCATCATCATGGTAAAGTTATCAAAATAAAATGGTTACAAGTTTAAGTCAAATTCATTGATATCATCATAAAAATAAAAAAAGTCTCTGTTATATTCTCAATAAATCTGAATTAGTATTACATAATGAATGATAAATTATATGTAGATGAATATATATGAGTCAAGATAAGATAATTACGAGCTTGAAAGAAGAAGAAGAGAAAACTATTTTGAAAAAATCAATCACTAGTTCTCATTTCAAACAAGAAGAACAAGAACAAGAACAAATTTTCCTTTAGTTTGCTCATTTGTCGAACAATAAAATGTGTAAAGTTTATTTTGACAATTTTAACATCAATGGAAAATTTCCACACCCATCACGAGTTGATATTTGATTGACAATTGTTACTTAGGGTTTGCAAGTGAATAAAATGTCAGTTAAGATGAAAAAAAAAGTAAATGTCGTTTATGTGTAAGTTTTATTTCTTACAACTGAATTATGGTCAATTGAACAATCAGTTAAGTCAGCAACATTACTGATTAAATGTTCAACCGACCAATGGACCTGATTTCGATGATAAGTTGAGTTAAATGATAACACTCTTAACTAATTGTGCAATCAGATGAAATTGACAATTTGTATAATATCTAAAATGTAATCCAGTCTGTTGTCACATTGCACAAAGTGATCTCCATTTTCCATTGGTTAAAGTAACTGTGTTGGCCAGTGATTGTTAAATAGTTAACAATCTGGTTAAAGATTGATCGATTGACCAAAAGAATCCGATTGATTAGAATGAACTGGTCAACATCAACTCAATGAAAACTTGTGATATACGTTCAAGGTTACAACAAAGATAATCTCTTTTTCTTTCTTTGTCTTTGGATGAAATGTAAAGTAAATTACAACAGTAGCGAATTATTGTTTTACCCAAAGTGGTAGTTGATTGGTTGATTGATCCGACAACCAATGTGTACTGATGGATTTTCGAGTTCATCAGTATCCAAGCAAAAGTACTCATTTGAGGTTAAATTGGACAAATAAGATTGAATGGTGTTTTTGATTTACAATCATCCCACCATTTGCCGGCTGTCACATACAGCATGTCAAATACCAGTGAAACCATCGACCCAAGATCACTAAGGAGACTTTAACCATGTTAAAGATATATCATTAACATTACCATTTGTCTTTTGGATGAGTTTACATTTTTCTATGAACGAAAAGTCAGTTCAACTTGTGACAAAATCACATTAGACAGGTCAATGATATTCTTCAAGACAAACAACAAATTACCCAGAGTCTGATTGCACTGAGTAATAAAAGGATGTTGTAATAGTAGATCACTTTCTTTGTCTTTATCTCACAAACCATGATGATATTGTAAAAGTAATACGACTGGAAGAGCAAAAAGTCACCTGCAAAGGTAAATGATCATCAGTGGAACGAGTGACAATCAGAGTGTTTCATTGTCATTGTCAATGTTTCGCTTACAATTCTAATGAACATGTCGATGAATCCACAGAGTCAGATCAAAGAAAAGTCTGAGTATGAATCAGCCAGTCAATTGTCCAAATGGTTTTTTCTCTGGTTGATCCGGTTATATCGTCTCGGATACAACAAACAACTTCATCTGTCAGATTTAACCAAATGCCATGGTGAAGATGAACCGATGGTGGTAACCGCCAAGTTAGAACGTGAGTGGCAAATAGAACTCGAAAAAGTAACAGACTCATCAGGATCATACAAACCGTCTCTATTCAAAGCGATAATTCGTGCTTTTGGTTTAACTTATTGCTATTCAGCATTGATCTTACTCGCTGGAAAGATGGGTGAAGTTGCTCAGCCATTTTTAATTGGAATGATAATCTCAAGTTTACAGCGACAATCTTTCGATAATTCCAAGTTCAACTTGGATGTTTTGTGGAGTTCTTTAGGTCTCATATTGATCAGTTTATTCAGTGGTGTAACACGACATCGTGGAAACATCAATGCAGTTCGAGTTGGTAATTGTATCAGAACAGCTTTGACATTTA
Organism: Hemileia vastatrix; assembly: GCA_030280995.1. Classification (NCBI taxonomy): domain Eukaryota; kingdom Fungi; phylum Basidiomycota; class Pucciniomycetes; order Pucciniales; family Zaghouaniaceae; genus Hemileia; species Hemileia vastatrix. Next base: position 59,920 of record JASXTE010000127.1, on the reverse strand, counting down.
TGATTTTCAAAAAAGTTTTACGTCTTTCACCTTCATCACTCAATCACATGGACGTCGGTCAAATTATGAATGTTCTAGCTAATGATCTTAATCGATTTGAAGAACTTGCCTGGTTTTTGGCATTTTTACCTTGTGCACCTGTGATGATTGTAATTACAGTTGTATTCACAACAATTTACCTAGGTTATGCAAGTTTAGGTGGATTAATTTTACTAATCATGTTCTTTGTATATCAAACATACCAAGCAAAGTATTTTGCATCTTTCAGACGTCGAACAGCAAATGTAACTGACAAGCGAGTTAAATTGATGTCAGAATTAATTTCAGGAATGAAATTGGTTAAATTGTACTGTTGGGAAAAACCTTTTTCCATTCAAGTTGATGAAATTAGAAGAGAAGAAATTCATCACATGAAACATTCTTATATTTTACGTGGGATCAACAATGCTTTCTTTTTCATAGCATCTCGATTTATGGTATTCACTTCTTTTATGATTCGAATTCTTAGTGGATACGTTTTGGACTCTTACACGACATTCGTTACGATGTCACTGTACGATGTGATGAGGATAACTGTCATTGGAATGGCACCTTTGGCCATCAGTGTCGGAGCAGAGGCGATGACAGCTTGTGAAAGAGTTACTAAAATTCTAATGCTTGATGAACAGAAGGATGTTCTCTCGCAAAGTAATAAGGATCTATCATCAGGGACTGTCCAGATGAAATCAATGAAAGCAAGATGGTCTGATGCGGTTAATCACGACAACCTGATGGATTTGTCATTAACAATTGAACCAGGAGAATTCATCATGGTCGTTGGATCTGTTGGATCGGGAAAGTCGTGTTTGCTTCACTCACTGTTAAGTGAAACAGAAATCACAGGTGGTACAATTAGTATATCAGGTGAAACTTCCTACGCTCCACAGGAACCTTGGGTGTTTGGAGGAACGGTCAGAGAGAACATCCTACTGACATCACAAATGGAAGAAACCAGGTTCAAGCAAGTCATTGATGCAGCGTGTCTGCAGAGAGACTTCAAGATGTTGCCTGATGGAGATGAAACACTCGTTGGTGAAAAAGGATTCTCTCTTTCGGGTGGACAAAAAGCTCGAGTATCACTGGCTAGATGTCTATATCGTGATGCTGATATTTACCTGTTGGATGATCCACTATCGGCTGTTGATCCACGAGTCGCCAACCACATCGTTCACAAAACAATCAAAAGCTATCTCAAAGGCAAAACAATCATTTTAGTCACTCATCAATTGCAATTCTTGCCGTTGGCAGATCGAGTGATTCTCATGAACGATGGAAAAGTCAGTTTGTTCATGAGTCACGATCAAATGGAAGAAAAAGGTATCGACATTAGTTCTCTGATGGAGAAGACGGAGAGCAAGAAAACATTTGTTGGAAGAAGATCAAGTGTCACAGAAACATCAACTTCTCTCAAAAGGGAAAAATCTCTATCGTCGAGTGACCATATGAATGATGATGAAAATTCAGACGAATTTCTCGAAGACAAAGAACCAGCACAGAAGGTTGAAAGATCAAGTGAAGAAGCAAAAACAGAAAGAACTTCCTGGAAAGTGTACAAAAACTACTTTACCGTAAATGGCAAACCTTTTATCATTTTCTCATCATTGTTCGGTGCAATCGTATCTCAAGCCATCTATCATTTCAACGATGCTTGGTTAGCAGCATGGACAGATGTACAAGAACAAAAATCACTTCAAACTAATTCATCGAATTCCACTGAATCCACTTCAATGGCAGCTTCATTTATCTTTGAATCACGAGATAAAAACATAATATTTTATTGTTGTATGACATTTATACTTTTCATTTGTGGATTTGTCAGAGCTTACTTCATCTTTACTCTTTGCCTTCAATCGTCAGTCAAGTTACATGATATCGTTTTCGCCAAATTGTTGAGAGCACCAATTTCATTCTATCAAACTAATCCACAAGGACGAATACTCAATCGAATAACACGAGACATGGGTATTGTCGATCAAACGATTCCTGGTTCATTTTTAGAAATGTTAACATACGGAATGTCGATAATCGGTATCGTTGGCCTTTCACTTGTCAAACAACCATATTTACTTATCGTTGTGATCATAATTATCATTGTATCGGTTAAAGTTCGTGAAGCTTACATACGAACAGCTCGAGATATACAAAAATTGGACTCATCGGTAAGATCACCGATTTACAATCATGTTTCTATGTCATTGGATGCACTCGTAGAAATAAGATCTTTCAAATTGCAAAAATCTTTTGAGAAAATATTTGATCGCCTGCTTGTTGATTCTGTTTCATGTCGATTGTACGTCATATGCTCGATAAGATCAATTGGACTCGCCTTTGATTTACTCGCAGTTGGATATGTTTCCACTCTTACCATAACAATTTGCATCATGAGCTATCGATCTGAATTCTCTCCTGCAGATGCAGGTCTTCTTCTTAGTTCATCACTTTTAATGATGAGTTTCTTTCAATTCGCTATTCGATGTAGTACAGAATTCGAAACAAACATGATATCGACTGAACGAGTATTCGAATACACTCAGTTACACTCTGAAGCTGAGTTAGAAGTTTCAACAGTCGACTGTAAACATCAAAAGTGGCCTGAAAAAGGAAAAATCGAATTCGATCATGTAAAGATGAAATATTCGCCTGATACATCGCTTGTTCTGAAAGACGTAAATGCTGTCATCGAGGGACAAGAAAAAATTGGTATCGTTGGAAGAACTGGAGCTGGAAAATCTTCCCTCATCTCTGCTTTGTTTCGATTGACCGAATTAACCAGAGAATCAAATGTTCCAAGTAGAATACTCATCGATGGAGTAGACATTTCAACTCTTGGCTTGCATCATTTAAGATCAAGATTATCCATTATTCCTCAAGAGCCAGTATTGTTTTCAGGAACAGTCAGAAGCAATCTCGATCCATTCAATGTGTATTCTGATGAAGATATCTGGCAAGTTCTAGAACTGAGTCACCTCAAATCAGCTGTTGAAACAATGGAAGGTGGAATTTACGCAACCATCACTGGAGGTGGATCAAACTTGTCTGTTGGTCAAAAACAACTTCTTTGTCTATCCAGAGCATTGCTCAAAAAGAACAAAATTCTTTTGTGTGACGAAGCAACTGCAAATGTAGATAAAGCTACCGATGAACTCATTCAATTGACCATCAAGAAGTATTTTGAAGATCACACAGTTCTCACCATCGCTCACAGACTCAATACCATCATTGACATGGACAAAGTTTTAGTTCTCGATGCTGGTCAAGTGGTAGAATTTGGAAATCCTCATGAATTACTGACAAACCGACCAAATGGATGCTTTGCCGGTATGGTTAGTCAAACTGGCAAAGAACATGAAGCTCAATTGAAGAATGCAGCTGAAAATGCTTTTAAACGGTTGAAGAAAACCATTTGACCTTTGTTTGCCCTCTAGAATCAAAATAAAAAAATAAAATGTGTCTTATTGATCATTACAACCAATTCAAAGTGATTTCATGAAATTTTGTTCTTCTCTTCGCTGGAGACATTTTACCTCAACAGGTGGCGTTTGTTTCAGCCGGTTGTGAAAACTAAAAAGCAGCTGATGCAAACAAGGAGAGAGAAGCCTGCATCAAGCTCTCTCAAAATCAAATTGTCTTTGCTACAAGATAATTTATTTTCTTTTCTAAAAATCCATGGCCGTTTTATAAAGCCTTTAAATGAGTCAAACTTTATCAATCTTACGTCAAGGGGTATGGGCATCCCTTACGGGTGGATGGTATTATGATCCACGTCAATCTCATGCTTCAAATCTATTTCATTTGTATATATGGTTATTTCTTCTCATCTTACCTATTGGTACACAATTCATTATAAATTCTAATAAAGCCCCTGATAATGCTAGCCAAGGTAATCTTCGTCATCCAAGTAATCCAATTTTATTGTGGATCGCATATTGTGCTGTAATTGCAGCCCTTTTTCTCACCATCAAAGTACTCAATTGGTACTTGCATCAAGTCTTTGACAAAGGAGAATGTGTGATTGAAGATACTGGTGCTGATGAATGTGCTGGAGATGGTGAAGGTTCAGCATTAAATAATGATAATAATAATTCCGATGCCAACGCTAATAATAATAACGACGCTGCTGGTGACAATCTCATTTCAAATGATTTAGCTCGAGATGAAGCTGAAATTACAATTGAAAGTGAATACCATAAATTCAGTGAGTTTGAACCATTGGCTGGACCATCTAATATAAATCTTTCTAGTTTTCAAGTTTTTGGTCAATCGTCTAACGATGACAAGAATAGTAAAAGTAATCGTCGATTTCCCATGTCTGAATTAAGTAACTCATCAATTAGTATCAGTACTAGTTCTCACAAAACTGCTACAAGTACCAGTCATGAAACCACAAGTGAAGTTCGGTCACAATCAAAATTCATTAGTGATAATACAAGTCATCATTCAGCTAGTGAAACGATTCAAATGGAAGCAAAAACACCTCCTACTACTGCAACAACACCAACAGCAAAGCAACCATCATCATCAAGTATTGAAGCGTTACCTGTTTCGACAGTTGTTATTGCATCACCTGATGAGCCCAATGAGACATCAGTTATAGTTCATCATGATGATAATTGTTCAACATCCCGAAAATCGATTGATACATCTTGTTCAATCAAACCACTATCAACAACTGACCATGGAACAATAGCAAGTAAATCACTTTACGGAGAAACGGAAAATTCAGCAGAACTCATTCCTTTGTCTGATCCAATTGAAGATAATGTCAGTGACTCATTTGGGACCAATTTGATCCAAGTGATGGCTTCAGACATTTATATGCCCTATTCTATATCACCTAGTATGAATTTTCAAACGACACAAATGTCAATTCAACCAATTCCGCCAATTCCAACGAACTTATTGCTATCTCATGTTCGAGAAGCATTTGCCCCTGGTTTTCTTGATATCACATCAGCTGATTGTGGTATTAATTCTGATTCTCGACGTAAAAAATACTATAAACTATGGTTACCACCTGGACTCAATTGGACATACATTAAACTTCGCTTTGATCGACTTCAACTTCTTGCTCTATTAGATAATAATGTAACTAACTTTGAATTATTTGCATCAATTACTCTTGCTATAATTGTAGCGATACTTGGTTCAGCTATAATTCATCTTAATATATTTAAAGACCTTACTTTCTATATATTTTCTTTTGTGATTGCATCGTGTCAATATACACTATTGAAGTCAGTTCAACCAGATGCTGCTTCACCTACTCATGGTTATAATCGAACGATAATATTTTCAAGACCAATTTACTTTACAATAGTTTCTATTATAATTATTTCATGTCATTTTATATTAATTGGTCGTCTCGGTAGTGTTACCAATAATCATGGACAATCTACTGTAATACCTTTGTTTCATTATTCAGCTACTTCTACCATGTCAAATATTAACTCTGTCAATGCTTCAGATCATTTACATATTAATCTTTATGGTGTTGATTTATTTTCAACTTCAATTGTTCAAGTTGTTTATTCAACTTCTAAAGTTTTCATACTTTCTTTTCCAATTATATTTTCATTTGGTCTTTTACCTCAAATTGATACATTCATCATATACTTTCTTGAACAAATTGAAATACATTTTTTTGGTGGAACTGCAGCAACAACTGGATTAACATCAGCAATTTTTTCATTTATTCGATCATTACTTGTTATCATTTTACTTTATGCTTTGGCTCTCTTGTCACTTCATCGTGTTTATTATTCAGCTAAAGATATGAAAATAGATTTTACATATAATTCATATGATGTTGCCTTTTCTGTATTTTGTGGTATTATGGTTGCCTTTGCTTATCTTTTATCACGATCGTCATCTGATCCAACAGTTCTATTTCGATTAACTAAAAAGTTCTCATCATGGTTTAAAAATGGATGTTACAATTGGTGTCGTTCATTTTCAATCAAATCAGCTACTGTCAATAAAAGTCATCAATTGATCAAACAACGATCTAAACCTCAACAAGTAGAAGAAGTTGAAATGAATCCATTTAGTGGATCTAGTAATTTAACCAATCAACCAGGTCAACCAAGTCAACAGCCAACACAAGGACGTACGCAACAAACTCAACAACAACAGCAACAACAATCACAACAAACTCAACAACAACAACAACAACAATCACAAAGTCAAAGTAAACAATCAACCCTTGCTTCAGCTGGTAATTTCAATAATGTTTACATTAATGGTGATGATGAAGATGATTCACGAAGTCAAGAATATCATGATCCACTTCCAGGACTTTTAGAAGATACATTGTGTACACGATTACAAAATGATTTAATCATCTGTGTAATTGTAACAATTGTTGTCTTTGCAACACATGTCAGTTCTATCTTTACACTTCAACCAATTGTCGAATTATCACTTGGTTCACTTGCCTTTATTTGGGGTTTAATTTTACATTATTTCCTAAAACACAGTCGAAAACAACTTCCTTGGTTATGCTTTGCTTCACCTTTTCTTAAATCAAAAGAATATGATTTATATGAAGTTAAAGATGAAGCTCATTTAATGTGCTTTGAATACTTATACTGTTGGTTACATTTAATTGAAAAAAATGCCATTTATCCAGCATTTTTTTTATCTGCTGTAACAAAAGATACACCAATATTAATTAATGAATTTGGTTTTGAACTTGGTACATTTATCAGTGTAATTTGTACATTTAAAGCAATTCGATCAACTTTAAATGATTCATCATATAATTATATTATATTAATTTTTACTTATTTATTTTTTGAATTTGACCTTAGATTTTTACGTGAAGCTTTCATCCTTAATTATTTCATTGGTTGTATAGTATTTTGTAAAATTTATGATCTATTGTTGAAATTCAAATTTGTCATAACATACCTTGCACCATGGCAAATCCCTTGGGGTTCTGCATTTCATGCATTTGCTCAACCTTTTTCTGTTCCACATTCTGGAATGTTAATGACTCAAGCAATTATTTCTGCCATTTTATCATCACCATTACAACCTATTCTTGGTTCAGCCATATTTTTAACATCATATGTTCGACCTATCAAATTTTGGGAAAGAGATTATAATACTAAACGTGTTGATGCATCTAATATTCGATTAGCATCACAATTAGAACGTACACAACTTGGTAATGATGATAATAATTTAAATTCGATATTTTATGAACATTTAACACGATCATTGCAAACATCATTGTATGGTGATTTAATGCTTGGTCGATGGGGACAAGTTTCTCAAGGTGATTGTTTTATCCTTGCATCAGAAAATTTAAATTGTCTTGTTCATATTATCGAATTAGGTAATGGACTTGTTACCTTTCAAGTTCGTGGATTAGAATTTCGTGGAACATATTGTCAACAGAGAGAAGTTGAAGCACTTAGTGAAGATGTATCTGATGATGAAGGATGTTGTTGTTGTGAACCTGGACATTTACCTCATATGTTGTCCATCAATGCTGCTTTCAATTTAAGATGGTTAGCTTGGGAAGTCACCCATACAAAGTACGTTCTTGAAGGATACTCAATTTCAGACAATTCAGCTGTTTCCTTCTTACAAGCTTACGAATTAAGAAGAGCTCTCATCTCGTACTATGTTAAATCAGTCATTTTCTATACCATCATCAACAAAAGATTGGAAAATTGGATCTCCAATGAAGCTATCATGGATTCTCTTACTGTCTTGGCAAGTGATGACTTTGTTGATTTAGATCCTGTCTTCACACTTTCAGTAGATGAAGATTTTGATGTCCGTGCCACAGGAATAACTCGCTCATCATTTTGTAAAGTTTATCTTGAATGGATATCATTTTGTCTCAAGACTAGACCTTTTAGTTTAGAAAACAAAAAACATCAAACTGCTTCACCTACACAATTGATAAAACATGGCATTGTTCCTGGAACCAGTGGAGGAACCAGTGGAAGTACCAGCTTGTTACAACAGTCTACTCAATCTTCTTCACAAAGTTGTAAACAGTCAGATAATCATCAACAACAAGGACTTCATAATCAAGAAAATGACTTGGATCTTACCAAAGTGACAACTTTATGCTTTGCACTGTCATTAATTGCTCGTCGTGCTTTAAGTGCAGCTTCTCATAATAATTCATTTTCAAGTGTAGAATTTTTACTCTTTGGACTTCATGCTCTCTTCAAAGGAGATTTACGAATCACTTCATCCAGAGACGAATGGGTATTTCAAGATATGGAACTATTGAAGCAAGTTATCGCTCCAAGTGTTAGAATGGCTGTTAAATTACATCATGATCACATTGCTACTGAAGATTATGATGATGCTGCATTTCTTTATGCTTCAATTATGAATTATGAAAAAAATATTGTTATATCTCATGAAGCTGATCCTGTTTGGCGAAATGCAGTTCTATCCAATGTACCATCTCTCTTAGCTCTAAGGCATGTATTCGATGAAGGTAATGATCGATATAAATTTGTTATGCTAAATAGAAGATATTTGTCATTTCGAGTAATCAAAGTCAACAAAGAATGTGTCCGTGGTTTATGGGCTGGACAACAGCAAGAACTTATTTACTTACGTAATCGAAATCCTGAACGTGGATCAATTCAAAATGCTAAACAAGCTCTGCGTAATATCATTAATTCATCATGTGATCAACCAATTGGTTATCCAATTTATGTATCACCTTTAACAACATCATTTGCTGAAACAAGTAATCAATTATGTCGTGTCATTGGAAATCCTTTTACATTTTCAATGTTTAGAATTGCAGCTATACGAGTTTGGACTCGAACAAAAGTACGCTTTGGTCAAGGATGTTCTGGTGATATTTCAAATGGTCCATCTGGACATCCTACTAGTTCTAGTACCGGTATACATCGAAGTGATTTACATTCTTCTTCTTCATTATCTCGACCAACATGTTCTATGTATGTCTTTGATAATACGTCACATCCTCGATCTAAGAGAAAAAGTGCACGATCTATGGATCGATCATTTTCTAAATTAGGTAATCAATCAGAAAATCGTAAAATATCTTCACGAACAGGATCAAGTGCAAGTACCAGTCATCATTTACATACATCTCATCAAGGAACACCTGTACTAATGTTAACTCGACAATGGCCAGATTCTACAGTTCGATCTAAAAGTGGTTCAAGTCGTGGAAGTCGTCGACGCAATTCTTCTTCATCTAATTCATCTACTCTAGTCAATTTAGCAACAAATGTTAGTGCTACTAATACAACTGAAATGCCATTGCTTGAATCATCCAGTGTAACAACTGAAGAAAGTAAAGTTGAAATAACCCATAACAATGAACCAGTTCAAGCTCAACTCAACTTGACCGGTTCAGATGATTCATTGTATCAATGGTCTGGTGCACAAACATCCGTCCGAACACGTTTTTCATCTCGATCTTCACGTGATACGATGTCTCAAGTTTAACACACAGTAAAAAAATGAAACAAATTTTCTAATTACAATTAATTATAACATTGTACAGATGAAATAGAAAACAAAAAAACAAACAAACAAAACAAATGAATGGAGAAATTCTTACCAATTACACATAGTAAAAATTAAACTTTCTCTCACTTTGTCAATTAATTATATGAAAAACCTTATGAATATACTTTCATGTGTGTGCATGTGTTTGTTTATAACTGTGTGTGTGTAGTTTAAACAAGTTAAATATCATTTTATCATTTTATCGATGATACGGACTTCCTTGAATAGTTTGTGTGTCCTTGAAGTGTCAATTCAATGAAATTCCGTCAGTGTTGAACCAGTTTGACCTTGACAAGGACGACAGAATCTTCATTGTTGATTGGAAAAAAATAATATCTATCTGTAGGCAAAATCATATATAATTTATATATGAAGTTTACAATTCATAAATCAGTCAAAGACGACAGAATATCTAATGTTGATATTTTCTTTTTCCTCGTGACAATTTCATATAATTTCTAATGATTTTTACTTTATTCACTTACTCTATGTCAATGATGGTACGATGAAGGAAGGTCATTTCAAACATTTCATCCTGTAAATGTTACTTATGAAATGCTGAAGATTTATTCATTTACTTGTATTTATGTATGTACGTCAATTATCAAATGGTCATTTCGAATATCCAAATGTAATCGATTAACCATTTGTCTATTCTAACAAGTGAACAAACATTTTCGTTTACGTCAAATTCTTACTCAAACACTGGTCAACTTATTGTGTAATCATCATCAATGATACTTACAACATAATGATGATGGTTGAATAATTATCAACACATGTAAGTTAAATACTTTGGAAGTCAGGTGAAAGAACGCTGTCAGATGAGTGACCGATTACATCAGTTGATTAAACAACAAGACCAAGACCAACGATGTGAAAATTTGTACACATAATATTTCAAAAGGTTAAGTTTGTTTTAAGTTCATCCTGAATTGTAAAGGCTATTAAACCTTAAAAGTTAAAAGTTACTGACATTGACAATTGAAATTGTCAAGTGTCTGTTGTTTTGAGTGTGTAGAAAGATTTAAAGTGCCAAATATCTGACAGATAAATAAGAATTGTACATTGAAAAGTTGAATAGAATTTATTTTTCCATTCATTCTTTAACCCTTTTCTTTCAAATGAACAACATACACATTACAACATTACCAAGTAACCAGGAATATTTTTGGTCAAAGTTTAATCAAATTCAAGTTCATCCAAAAGTTTAACATAAGTTACAAGGAGTAAGATAATGAAAAAAAAATTATCAATAATTTAGCTCTGATGAAATCCTTGAAGATGAATGTCCTCGGTTCAGACATTGAATTTACATTTCATCATTGAATTTAGGTTCATATACAAAATATGTTCTTGAATCGAACAACTTGATGACGCGATATTTGAATACTCGTGTGATTGATTGTATCCAGATTACATATGATTGAAACATTAACCTGGCACAATTAACATTACTATTAAAGATTATTTGTTTATAACTATCAAGTTAAGATGAACCATACGTGTTGTATGTGCTGATGGGGCGAAAGAGAAAAGTCCTTGAAATTTGCCACTAAATTAGATGATGAAGCTTGAAAAGGAACAACCAAGTGTAAAGGAATATTACAGGTGACATTGTAAGAGAAAGAGAGGGAGAAAAAAGATGAAGATGACCAAAGATCAAGATGTAAAAGCACTTATGATTCACCTTGAAATTCTTTTAACTCCCACAAATTCTCTGTGTGTCGTCTTATTCTGTGAGTGTGTCTGATTGATGATGATGATATATCCTTTTTTTCACTCATATCAACACAGTCAGTGATTAGTCCATGTGAATTTTGTTTGAAAAAAAATGTAAAAAAGAAAAAGCAGGAAAATAGTGAAAATGAATATCACTTTGCCTTGTTGTCAATTTGTTGCTTGTGTAACGTGTGTGACCTCAAAAAGGAATAAAAAAGAGTTGTGAAGACGCAAAAGACTTTGAAAGTTAAATTTTCTTCTTTAGTGAAAAGAGCAAAAGGAAAAATTCAACTAAAAGTAAAAAAGAAACTTTCAGCAACAACAAAAACAACAAGAAGAAAAAGTTTAGACCAAGATAAAGAAAAGTGTAAAAGTAGAAAAATTATAAAAGGATAAACAGGATAAATAAATGTCTGCAATGTTCTTCCTTTTATTGAAGTTTGAATAATTTAATTTGTTCTTTATAATAAGTTAATTTTTGACCCGTACATAAGTATAGAGAAAGTAGCAAAGTACACATAAGAGTGAAGAAAGTTTATAATGATAATGCGTAGAAAAAGAGTGCAACTAGTCGTAGATTGTGGTTAAAGTATCTTTCTTTCTGCTCAAGTGAAAAGTATGATCTGCGACTATCAGATCGATTGACGCACACACACACAGCACAACCAGCCAACTGAATCAACTGAATCAGTGATACAATGAGCAACAGTCAATACACATCCACATCCACATCGAGACATTTTCAAATGCCAGCATATATATATAGCAAGTGCATGTTCACTTTTAATTCACCTGCATACTCTGTATGAATTTACCTGTCATTTAAATTAGTGATATTCAACTGTTTAAATCTCTTCCATCTTGTTATTAACTTGACAGTCAGTTTAATTCATCTTCCATTCATCGTAATTATACTTTTTCAACAACAACAAGTCAACTTCATCTTCATCTTCATCTTTACCTTCACCTTAATCAACATTTTCATCTGCATCAACATCTCCATTAGATGAATGTATGTGATGTAAGTGACATCAAACCCACAGAAAAAATATATTCCAAATTGACCACGTAAATTTTCAACACAAATATATATAAAAAAAGTATCCTTGTACAGCATATAATTTTACTTGGTTGTATTTGTGATAAAAAAAACTGAGTATCCAACAAATGAACTTGATGAACATGACTTACCTCACGTGCACATGAAGAGAGTAAAAAGTAGTGAGAGGAGGATAAAAAGAATAATCTAGTGACATACAGAGAGAAAGTTGAGAGAGAATGAAAAAGTAAAAATGTAAAAATAATCCAGACACGCATAAAGTTTCACCATTCATTAGGTACAAGGTAGTTGATAGTTATAAAGTATATCATTGGCTGTGTTCATTTTTCACTTTGCACCAGCCAAGTGGAAAGGAAAAAGAAGTAACTTTGATCTTACTTTTCACGGTGATTCTAAAGAAAGAAAGAAAGAAAGAACTGGTTACCAACGTGGCAAGTTTGGCCAACCAGATGAATAATTTGTATCGTTTCGCCTGGTGAATATTTTTTTCCACAGAATACATTGACACTAGGTAAAAACAGGATTAGTAAAAAAGGGGAGAGAAAGTAATAGACACAAACATCCACATTCACAGAGCAGGAGGACACTTTTAAGCTTATTCAACTTGATGTATATTTCGGCAAAGGGCAACATCAACATCAACATCAGGCAGGTTTAACGAACCGGTTTAGCCTTTTTCTTCTTCTTCTTTACTTTCATTTGCCTCTCCTTTTTCTCCAATTCACTTTCTTTCTCATTCATTCTCTTTCATTCTTCACTTTGACTGCTTCAACATTCGTTTCATTTGATTTTCCTCTTGTTCAACTGAGTGACTTTCTTTCACGTCATACATTTTTATTTTTCATGATCAAATCCTCTCACAAGTTGAATCACCAGAGCAATTGGTTAAAGTTACTTTTTATTTCTCTCACTTTCAATTTGACATCCTTAGAGTAAACGTCTGACATAAAAATTTGTTCATTGGCACATCAACATCGTTGGCAATTGAACGAACAAGTTTCTTTTTTTCCATTGGTCAACAACATCAACATCATCATCAACCAATTGACAATGCAGTGTGACACCAGAAGTACCAGTAGTAACATCAATATCAACAGTGACAACATAAACATCACCAACAACGACAACAACAATACTGACAACAATGATTCCGGTAGTAATTTAAATATATCAAATGTATTAGATGTTGACCAGGACAACAATAACAATAACAACATGGACAATAATGTTGATGAAGGAGAAGAAGAAGAAGAAAATATTGCATTATTTTCTGACGTAACAACTAAATGTCGTGGTGATGGATATTCAAGTCGATCACCAAGTAGATCAGGATCATGTGTATCAGGTTTACCATTTGGTCATCATATACGTAAATCATCATCACGTAAATCACATCCATTATCATCATCATTTACATTAGGTCAAGCAGTTTTAGGAACAGTCATGGATAAAGGAAAACGATCAGTTGAACTTGAATGGAAAGATATTGAATATTCAGTTGAATCAACTGGATGGAATCCATGGAAACCATGTGGTAAAAAGGATAAAAAGCGTATACTTAATGGTTTAACTGGTTCTATTTCAACAGGTGATATAACAGCAGTTATTGGACCTTCTGGTGCTGGTAAATCATCATTTTTAGAAATACTCGCCGGAAGACGTGAAAAAGGTTTCACTGGTGATTTATTAGTTAAATTCACACATGATTTACATGCTTCATCAACATCACCAGTTAGTCAATCACCTGATTCAGTTACCATATACAATGATCATCCTCATCAACCACCTTCTTCTCATCATCATTCTTTATCACACAAACGTTCATCTAAATCATCATCATCAACTAATCATTCATCATCTTATTATGATCAAGAAATAAAAATTGCATTTATGGCACAAAAAGATGTATTTTCACCTAATTTAACAGTTAAAGAAACACTTGTTTATGCATCAAGATTAAAAAATTATTCATGTCAAAAATTATTTTATAATCAACTTAAAAAATTACAACAAAATGATAGTGACATTTTATCAATGTCATATCGATTAAAATGTGAAATAGATAATTTTCATTATAATTTAGCTGCTGAAATAATGGAAGAATTATCATTATTATCATGTGCACATGTACGTGTTGGTAAATGTTCAGGTGGACAACAAAAACGTTTATCAATTGCATGTGAATTAGTTTCACATCCAGATATATTAATATTGGATGAACCAACATCTGGTTTAGGTGAGTATTTTGTTTTTTAAATATATATGTCATTTAAATGATGATGATTTTTTAACAACCGATTGACAAGTGTTCAATGATTTGTATGAAGTAAATGTTACACAATCTACGATAAAGTTTTCTCAACTAAGTATGAAAATGTATCAAATCGATTGTCAAGAAAATTCTTCTTCCGGTAAAACAAAGTAAATTGATTATGAAACTAACAGATACATTTGATTTCAATTACAGATTCATTTTCAGCATTTCAATGTGTCCAATTATTGCGAAAGTTAAGTAAATCAAAATCATTAGCAATAATATTATCAATTCATCAACCATCATCACAAACTTTAGCATTGTTTGATCAACTTTACGTAATATCACATCATGGATATAATTTTTATCATGGTTCATCATGTGGTTTGTTACCATATTTAAAAGAACATGGATTTACCTGTCCATTATATTACAATCCAGCAGATTTTATGACTGAAATAGCATCAGGTGATATGGGAAATGAATCACTTGATCGATTAATTCAATTACAATTTCAATTGAAAAAATCATTGTCAACAATTAAATCAAATGATCAAATAATCATCGATGATGTGGATAAATCATCAAATGTTCCAATGGATAATCAATTACAATTAACATGTCGAACAAATAGCAACAACAACAACAACAGTAGTAATTCAAAATATAATTTAATTGAATCAATGAATAATAATTATAATGTAACAACAGTTAAATTAAAAAAAGTTCGTGATCGTATGATGTCACAACGATTACCATTTTTATATCATACAAAAATATTATTATTACGTACAATGGTTATAATTTGGCGTGAACCAATGTTAGCATCATTAAGTTTATTTCAACATTTATTTGTTGGTATTATCATGGGAATAATATTTTCTGATAAATCAGCTGAATTTGATGGATGTTATAAACCACAATTTACTAATCCAGCACATTTTACAATTGAAACATTAAAAGAATTTCAAAAAGAAGAAATATATACACAACAAAATGTAGGATTTTTATTTTTTAGTTTAATATTTTTATATTTAGCATCAATGATGATGACAGTATTAACATTTCCATTAGAAATGGGAGGTAAGTGATTAATTAATTTATTTGATTGATTAATTTATTATTTTTCATTTCATCAATATTTCAATATTCATGTTTAAAAGAATCATCTTGTTCTTTAATTTCAATTGTTATCTATTTAAAAGAATAACAACATCAACAAGTAGATGACAAATTAAGTATCTAATTTAACTTAATTACTTACAAAGTACAATCATTAAGAATAATTTACTTTAACCTTGACATTTGATGTAAATGATGTTGTTCTTTCAGTAGATGATGATGATGATGTTGAACAGTTGTTGTTAATCTTTTTTACTTGTGTAAAAAGTTCACAATTGTACTTAAATGCGTAATTTGAAGTGAATTTTATCAGATCAACTCGACAAAGTTAAAATGTGATCTTTATTATATCCAGTGAACAATTTGTGAGTGACAGCAACACCAACAACAATAAGAGCAAGAAGAACATTGATGTGTGTGTGTGTGTGTGTGTGTGTTGACCTTGATGTTGTGATGAAGAGATGAAAAGATTAGTGACCTTGACTCTGTTGATTGGTCTGACAATTCGTGCCAATGTTCTATACACTTTAACCGTGATAAAACAGTACAAAGATGTATGACTTAGTATTAGGTGAAAATGTACCAAGTGTTCATCTTAACTTATACTTTCCCAAATCTAACCATTTGTCTTCAATTTGATTGACCCATCAAACTTAATTTAACCTGATTTATAGAAAAAAAGTAATACAATTGTAGATAAGATTTTCATTCAGTTCAAAGTATCCACGTGATCAAATTCATTACAATGTCAATTTTATGTACTCTTTAATCTTGTACCCGAGTCAATCACGAATGACAAAGTTATTTTAGTTTGTCAGCGGAAATTTGCATCATCAATAACTAAAAGTTCTAAGTGATGTGTGTCGAATGTTTTGAGTGATGTTATCAATTTAATAATGATAATTAATGTATCCATTTATTTTCTTTCCTTTCTTCTACCTGTTGCAATGTCAATGACCGATGAAACCATATTCTTCTTCAACCATCATCAGTATTCATCAAAGAGCGAACAAATCGTTGGTATTCGTGTTTTTCCTATTACATGGCTCGAACGATTGCAGATACACCATTTCGTATATTTTTTCCAATTATCTATTCGATAATAATATATAAAATGACTGGTCAAATTAACGATACATACAGATTCATCTACTTTATTGCATTGAATGTATTAATTGCTTTTGTTGCTCAATCAAAAGGACTTCTCATTGGTTCTATGTATGCCAATCGATTAGATTCTGCAGTTTTTGTTGCACCATTATCAATTGTACCATTTTTATTATTTGCTGGATTTTTCGTTCATTTAGATTCTTTACCAACTTATCTTCAAGGTATTCCAAAACTTAGTTATTTCAAGGTAAGTACATTTAATTTACACAACAAGTCGAGTTCTTGACTTTTCGAGTTGACAAGAACTTGTGTGTCTTTTTTTTCCTTCACCTCATTTGATGATTTAATTGTTTCATCAATAATTCAACTTGTCTCAAGGACAGAATAGTTTAATATTGTCTCTTTATTACTGAGAGATAATTTAAATTAATTGTTGATGCTTGAATGAACTTTACCATCATGAGACTTGATAAGTGATTTGAGACAAGGAAAAAATCATTATTGACTCAAAGAATTATTTAACTTTTCATCTTTCATCTAAATTGTTTTCATCAAGTTGACATTGATTTTTTTTATTTTATTTTTTCTCTGTCTGAATGTTATATCACGAACTTGGTCAATTTGCACAATTAACCAATTATAGTATGCATTTGAATCATCAGTAGTAGTAATATATGGTTTCAATCGATGTTCTAATGATCCAATTCCAATGGCAAATTTATCTACTTCACCATTTTATGATTTACATCATGCTATGAAAAATTTAAATTTATCATTAACAGAAATGATACCATTTATTGAATATCATTTATCATCAAAATCAGTAAATGATAATATAATTGATGATTTAACCGGAAAAATTCGTCGAGCACACAATGCAACAGTTGCTATGTTCGATTCACCAAGTAATTTGACTGATAAATTATTATCATCATCAAATTCAACAACAACAACAACAAATTCATTTATACTTCAACATTTTAATGTAGATGATGATTCATTGGTTCCTTGTGTTATTGCTCTTACAATATTTTTCTTAGTTTTTAGAATTTCATCTTATTTCGTCCTGTTGTACAAATCATCGCCGAAAAATTAATCATCATCAATTGTACAACAAAATTCAACACTTGACCTGTCAAATGCCAAAAGTTAATTCCAATTGACATTGTAACTTTTTTTTCATTCTTTCATGGTTCTAAAATTAGAATAGTTCAAAGTATCCTTACACACACACAAACATAAAAACAATTGAACTTTGAAAATGTTGTTCTAGTTTCAAAGTGTAACACAATTTAACCATGCGATTGGTTAAATAAGTGACAATTTCATTCTTTCATCACACATGACTTACATTAACGTTAGAGATGACAAATTATTTTGTTCTTGATTCTTTTCTACTTGAACATTCTTCGTCTCTTCATAATGATGATGATGATGATGATTACGAACAATCAATTGGTAAATACAGACAATTATTCTTATCGGGTGCAAAGACGAAGTAACTTTTTTTCCCTCTTCTTTTTTTCCTCATCATTTTTATTTTTAATTTTATATGATGTATTTTCTTTTATGATTTCAATTGAAGTTTTAACCTTCGACCGAATTAAGTATAAGTAAATTAAACAAACTCGTCGTATGGCAACAAATCATGAATTCACTGGTTATTCTTGTGTAATATTTGAATTCAAGTCATTCAATCATTAAAAACAATTGATTGTTAATTGATTTTTATTTAACCTTAACTTGTGGTTTCATTCTTACGCAAGTAAATTCATTGATCATGGATGATCAATGATAAATATTACTGGTTCTAACGAGGAAGCTTTTACTTTCATTGCTCAATCTAACGGTACAAGTATTTTCATTTGATAAATACATACATAATGTTAAGATGTATATAAATATCAAGTAAGTTAATATAGCATAGACGTGATGACAAGACCATGCATAGTATTAATAGTTGTTCATCACCACGAGAAGCAGCAAAATTTATGAGTAATATATATCATTGTTTAGCCTTCCATGTCCCAAGGACTTGGTAAAAAAAAGACACTTTGACCTCAGTTATAATTGTTGAGATAATTTTTAAAAGCCATGAGTTAACAGCATATTTTGCAAACTGGATTATCCATACTTTTTCTTCTTGGTATATTTGTGAGATCCTGATACATGTACAAAAAAGACTCGAGTCAATATTTTCTTTTTTTCGTTGTAATGTTGTTGTTGTTGTGTGTGTGTATCTTTAAGTACCAGTTGCCAATTTAGATTGTACATGGATGGAAGTCTTTCGAGTTGCTAAACAGTCAGGTGTAGGAATAGTATCACCAATCGGTATGGCAATTGGAGATTTAGCAACAGCTGGTGCCAAACTTAATGCTGAAGCTGGAAGAGGACCTTTAGCTGCTTTAGCCATGTTGTAGTCTCCAGAATCAAAGTATTTTTGCTAAATCAAATATTAAAATTAATTCATGTTAGAATATCAATCAACAATATATGAGAGAATATCTTACCCCTTTTTGTAGGCGTTTCTGTAGAAATCCTGGTCCCGGGCGTGTAACAGAAGGATATTTGGCTTTTAATTTGGCCTCTTCTCCTTTTTCAAGTTGCTTTAATTCAGAATTACTGGTGGGTGGATTGTCTGCCATCGTTGGATTGATTAAATATTTGAATATAAGGTGAAGATTGTTGACAGTAAAAAGATAAAATCACATATAAGGTTAAGACCAAAAGAGAAGATGTTCAACACTCCGACAATTCGATGAAAAAAATGCACTCACTGTAAGCATGAGATGAAACAGATGGCACCACTTCGAAAGATAAGCCAGGTCAGCTTGCAATTTGTTGTCGTTCGACGCGACATATAATCGACATTAGGTAAATATATATTTACTCAAAAGTCGACAATGATTTCATTTAAAAACTTGTAGTTTGGTCACCATGAAAAGTCATTCTTTCAACTAAGGCCTATGCATATTGTTATTTATTTGTGTGACATTTTGTCGTCAACAAAATAAAATTGGCTTCGTTTATGCAGGTTCACGTATCAACGGTCACCGACTCACCTTTAACACTCACTGTATAATATTCATATTTCTTTGTACACATTGTCAAGTTGCACACTTCTCACTGCATCACTAACATTGTAGCTTTTTTGTGTGGATTATAACCAAGTGCAATGGATCCTGAAATCGGTACACCCATTGGTCATCCACATTATTTGGTTGATGAAAATCAGCATACTTTTTACCTGCATTTCAACCATTATCAACTAATTCATCTTCATCTTCTGTACCATCATTAGCATCAAGTCATAAACTTAATAAAATTTGGTTTATTCGAAGATGGCGATCTATGGCACGAATATTTCAAGTATATCTTATTGGTTTATTTGCAGCTTTTGTTTTAATTACAGTACTTATAACAGCTAATGGTGGTTCATTGAGTCCATTTCAAAAATATTCAAATCCATCAGATCCTAAAGTATTGGCAGAAAAAATGGAACAATTTGCTGAAATTGTTAAAAAACGAAGAATAGCTAACGGTGTAGATATTGGAGCAGTTGGTGCTGCTGCTGATTCTGGTCCATCACGTGAAAGATATCAAACAATATCAGGTAAATTTGATAAAATACCTTTGAAACGTCCTTCACAAGATAGTAATAATGCTGGTGAAGAAGAAGATGAAAATATCAACAATAATAATCCTTCAAACGATGAAAATGGTAGAAACAAAGTACAATTACTTCCTCGTTTACCAATACCGATGATCATTCCAGCAAAAGAACATCGAATAAAAGAAGAATTGAAAAACTCACTTACACCCGAACAATTAAAGCATGAAAAACCTGTTGAAGATGATACAGTTAAAACAACTCGTAGAAAAACTTCAGATTTAACTAATGCCAATGATGTTATCACCAGACTTTGACTACAAACTATTCAATGTTGTTAATCCATTGATTGAATTGTCTTTCAATGATGATCTTAAAAGACAAGCTAATAATATGAATGAGGATCAAAAAAATGTCTTAAAAGCATTACAACATTCATGGAATGGTTATGAAAAATTTGCTTATGGTTCAGATCATTTAAAACCCATAAGTAAATCAAGTGATGATTGGTTTCACGCTGGTCTCACCATCATCGATTCTCTTGATACAATTCTCCTGATGGGTAGTCACATGGAATCTACTTACAACAAAGCTATGCATTGGATTCAAAATGACCTTTCATTCGATCAATACAGAGAAGTTAATTGTTTTGAAACAACCATCAGACTTCTTGGAGGTTTACTTTCAGCATTCCATTTGACACGTGATCCAACACTTCTTGGAAAAGCTGTTGACTTGGGTGATAGACTTATGGGTTGTTATGATTCTCCCAGTAAAGTGATACCATTTTCAGATGTTAACTTACGAACTAAACAACCTAAACCACCAGCTTGGTCAGTTGAATCGTCTCTTTCAGAAGTATCATCGATTCAACTTGAATTTCGTGATTTAGCTCGACTTATCAAAGATCCTAAATTTGAAACAATTACTTTTGCAACTTCACAATATATTCATTCACATGTAAAAGATCGAAATGAACCATTGTTACCAATGTATATAAATCCTGAAAATGGGGCGTTTAAACCATCAACCATAACACTTGGTGCACGTTCTGATTCATATTATGAATATCTTTTAAAACAATTTCTACAAACAGGTGAAATTTGGTTACGAGATGATTACTGTGATGCTATTGATGCCATTCGTTCTAAACTTACATGGAAAACTACTGGACCACTTAAACTTACATATATTGGTGAATTGTTAAGAGGATCAGATCCATATCCAAAGATGGATCACTTAGTTTGTTTTCTTCCTGGCACATTGGCTCTTGGTTATTATCATTATTCTAAACAACCTGCTGTGTATCGAGGACATTTACAAAATGATGCAAATGATAATACTCCCGAAAAAGAACATCCTCATCCTTTGCCTTTAGATGAAGCAAGTACCCTTTCGTCCAATTCATTACCTCACAATGGTCCAAAACAAATGATAATGTCGGATAGATTTGCTGATCATCTTGAATTTGCTGAAGAATTAGCTAGAACTTGTTATTACACTCACAATACAACTGCAACAGGATTACCACCAGAAATAACTCACTTTGGTAATAGTCCTGGTGATTCTGAAATTTACATCAAACCACTTGATAAACATAATTTACTTCGTCCAGAATATATTGAATCATTATTTTATTTATATCATATCACTGGTAAATCAATTTATCGAGATCAGGGTCGACAAATTCTTGATTCTTTCAACAAATACACTAAAATATCATCTGGTGGTTATTCTAGTATTTCTGATGTTACCAATCCTAAACATGTTGGTTACAAAGATAAAATGGAATCTTTTTGGACAGCTGAAACACTCAAGTATCTTTATTTATTATTTTCAGATGATAAATCATTTGTACAAAAAATACTTGACAATTACATCTTTAATACTGAAGCTCATTTCATACCAATTCGATTGCCATGACCAATATATTTTTTTCTTTGTTTCTTTACTTCAATTGTTATTAACTCATCATCATGCAGCATCTAAAATGCAACAACAAAAAAATAACCTGTAGACTCGGCCTTATATGGTTGAATGTAAAAGACTCAATTGATAACTTTCCTTATTCGAGGTGTCGAATTTTTTCCGTTGCAAGAACACTAATAAGAACATTAAGAACAGTCAGTCACTAATGTATTTATTTATTATTATTTAAACTTGATGTCAAGCAGCTCATTTGACTGATTCAATAAATTCTTCTCCTCCATCTTACTTGGGCCAATTTACTTGACCTTGCAACAGGTCTGATCCATCATGTCCAACATTTATGGTGATAACCAATCAGAGTCTGCTCTGACCATTCTGTGTACTCTTTTACTTGCACTTGGTCTATATATGCCATGTTCATCAATGTCCTCACCCAGTATCCTTGGCTTGATCTCATTTACTTTTTTTTGGAATTTTCCTTCACCATGTGACTCATGTGTTCATGGTGAGTTTCGTGTGTTTTTTTATACCAGAACAGTGTGTCACATGGTGTAGATTTTGTTCGGAATTGGTACAACCATTTGAAATTTGATCCTTCCCTTGACCTTAGTCTTTGATTTATTACAATTGAAGGCAAGTTAATCAATAAGTTTTCCATGATACATAAAAGTACACATGCATATACTTTGTCATGTCAAAGATGTAAAACTTGTCAGTCAGTAACAAATTGTGTTGTTGTTCTTTTGTTCCGTTCGATGGAAAATATTAAAATCGACATCTATTGTTATTCTATACCGATGCTTCTTTTCATACTCATCATTGACCGGCATCTTCTATCGATCTGGGAATTTCACAGACAATTGAACATGAACGGACAAATAAACAAACACATACACACACAGATGACAAGTTCTAACCTCTGATCGTTCTATGATCATTCTATCACATTTATTCTTCCTTACGAAAAGATATCAGATGAAACAAATGAAAAGAAGATAATAAAATTATAAATGAAAAAAGAAGTATATATATATATACGAATATTTACCAAGTGATGCTTCGCACAGTATGAGTCTACAAGTGAGTCTGCCTCGAACTGTTGCCAAACCTCCCAAATCGATAAACAAGGAGCAAGAGCAGGACAATTCACTTTGGGCGTATCTCATGTCGCCAAATTTTCTTCTCTATTGCAACTGTAGTCAACTGTAATGAAATTGCAGACCTTGCACACTGTACTTGTTGTTGCTGTTGTTACTACTGCAAACATTTCCATTTACCACCTGCTGTTGCTGCCACCCAATTGAAGAATCAGTCGAATTACAAGAACTCGAAGTTGTCTTGTCGATCGATTAATCTACAGTAAGTTGTAAGTCAATCAATTGACTCTTGTTCCACGGGTAAACCTTATGCTTTTGTACTTGACTTGTATTTTTTTGTTGTTATTTTTTTTGTTCTTCCTTTTTGGTCTTCAACATTGGTCGGTTCTGTTTCATTTAACCCTTTATCCTCGTCGTCTTATCCTCACTTGTAGACTTGTACACTCGGTAGACTCTCACATGAATTGAGAAGCATTGCATCTTTCTTCTTGTTAACCCTTTTGCTTGTATGTTGTTTACAATTTCTTCCTTGATCTGTATCTGATGTGCATCTTTTGAACTCACATTGACATCTTGCATCTTGTGAATCTTTCAATGTTTACATTCTTACATCACATCATCTTTATCATTGAGAGTTGAATCAACTATCAACATGATAGTTGTTCATTGTTGACAATATTATTGTCTCTGTTGTTTCTTTTTCATCATCATCATCATATTAAATATGACTACAACTGCTGTTTTCTTCCTACTGATGTCTGATGTTGATTCTTTTGTCCTTGACGATGCTTGATCAACTGTCTTCTTAGAAAAGTGTTTCATGATGCTTTTGTCCATTTGTTGAATAGTTTTTCCCTGACAATTTGTACTTGTGACTTGATGAAAAGTGTTCTTTCAAAATCTATCATTATAATCCATATTTCCGAGAACATTTAATTTTCCTTTAACTCATTGGATATTTTTCTTAAACATCATCATCATCTTCATCTTCATACAGTTCGATCATATTATGCAATTGAACGATAAATCAAGGTCATTTCCATTTACTATTCACATGTCACACGGTGACAAGAAAATATCTTGTTTCAAGTTACAACTATTTTTTAATCTTTCATTACATATGAATATTTGTCTCATTGTGTTTCCTCAATTCGCTATCCTTTGTCAATTGTCAACTTTTCATATGTTCACATATGAGTAAATTGCATTGGCACAATAGATCTTTTTCACACATTCATATGATATTTTATTTACCTCTGCATGAAGTTCTTTTTCGAATTTTTATTCCATCAAATACGATGTAACATTGAATGACGTAATATTTTTCTTTCTTTCTTCTTTTCCTTTACATATTAAAGATGATGAAGAATGTTTTTACTATCATTTGAATTCGTTCAGTTCGATCGAACTGATACAATTTACATCGTACAGTTTGTTCTTAAACATGTTCATATTAAACATCATTATCTTTTAACATCTTACAGATTTCTTCTGGATCATCAAAACATTTGATTATGAAATGGATGAATTTTTTTAACATACTCTGTTGATTATGATGAATGGAATTCAACTGAAACCAGTAAGTATACAACAGTCAACAACAAGAATCAACATAAATTTCTATTAAATTTTTTCTTGTGCAGTTGCCCAGTTTACTTTAGTTTGTCGATGAGTTTATTTGTATACATGTTTGGTATGTGCATACATTTTTGTCCTTACTGTTAACTAGTGATAACCTTGGTGAAGATATATTTTGACAAAAATGTTAACTCTTTGATGGAAAACATCAACTAAAACATTCAACTGTTGTTGTTGTTATTCTATTCCATGTTGATTAATCATTTAGATGCCTCGATACCAGCGAACAGAATTCGAAGAAGAAGATGGACAAAATTCGACATCTGATTCATCAGTTATATTTCCACCAGATATAACACGTGGATTTGCTAATCCTAATTCATCATTTGAATCGACATTTAAAAATACAACAATATTGAATAATGATTCAAATAATGATGGTGAATCAAGTAATTCATCATCTGTATTACATCCAATGGTACATATACAACGTAATACATTAACTAAATCATCATCAAATCATAACCATGGACACAATAATGATGGAAATACAGATATTCCAGGTGTTAAATTTTTCAAAGGAAAAATTTTACATCCTTTTGGTATTAAATTAAACTTTTCACGAACAAATTCATCATCATCATCATCTGGATCATCATTTTTATTCAAACGTAATTCATTGGAAAAATTTTTACTCATCATCAGTATTATATTTTTCATAACAATTGTTATTTTATCTGCATTTTTTTTCCATCAAAAAGGTTTGTTTACACACAATTTTTTTTCTTCTTCTTGTCAATTGATGATTAATAATTTGTTTCCTCTTAATCCAGTTTACTGTGTAACACCAACTTGTATAACTGTAGCAGCATCAATTATCAATGCAATGGATTCAACTGTTGATCCATGTGAAGATTTTTATTCATATGCTTGTGGTGGATGGATCAAAGCTAATCCATTACCTGATGGTAAATCAATTTGGGGTTCATTTAATAAATTATCACAAGAAAATCAACTTGTTATGAAAAAAGTTCTTGGTAAGTTAAATATTTGTCCTTATATTTTTTCATCATATTAATTTCTCATGAGATTAATTCCAAATATATTATCATAATAATATTTGTTGATTAACATTTGTTGTATCTTTTTGTTCCTGTAAACAGAAGAAGAAAAAGAAAATTCAACATCAAAAGCTGAAAATGAAGCACGAATTTATTATCGATCATGTTTAGATTATAATGAAACAATTGAATCACGTGGATCTAAACCATTGATTGATTTTATCCAATCAATTGGTGGATGGAATATTTCGGGTGATTTTAATATTGATCAATGGAATTTTCAACAAACATTACAATTAATTCATAATAAATATAATCGTGGTGGTAATTTATTTTCCTGGGCAGTTGGACCAGATGAAAGAAATTCTTCTAACAATATAATTCAACTTGATCAAAGTTCATTAATATTACCATCAAGAGAATATTATTTAAATCAAACAGCTCATGAAAAAGTTATTAAAGCATATTATAGTTATATGATCAAAATCAGTGAATTACTAGGTGGTCAAGAGAATCAAACTAAAAGTCAAATGGATGAAGTTTTCAAATTGGAAACTCGAATTGCTAATGTAAGTTGATGACGTTGATGATGATGATGATGTTAATTGTTGTTCCTTCACTTAAACAGATCACTGTTCCAGCAAATGAACGTCGAGATGATGAAAGAATGTACAATAAGATCAGTATAAGTAAACTTCAAGAAATTTCACCATTTATCGATTGGATTGAATATTTCAATAGTGCATTTTCACAAGTTAACTATACTGTTGATGAAAATACTTCCATAGTCGTTTATTCACCTGACTATTTGCGCAATTTGTCGAGCTTGATTGAAGAATACAATTCTACTTCTGAAGGAAGAATGTAAGTTGTTCTTGTTCTTGTTCTTGAATGTTTGTCAAATGTTAATTACTTTTTCATTTGGATGATAGAAAATTGGCTAATTTCATGGTATGGTCATCAGCTCAAACATTAGCAGGAACAATGTCGAAATCATTTAAAGATGCTTATAAAGTATTAAAAAAAGCACTCATCGGTACAGATGGAATCGAAACACCATGGAGATATTGTGTTTCCGATACAAACAGTATCATGGGTTTCGCGATGGGTGCAATGTTTGTCAAATCTGTTTTCAAAGGAAAATCCAAAGAAATGGCTGAATTGATGATACGAGAGATAAAAGATGCATTCATTGATAATTTACCGCATCTTCATTGGATGGATTCAGAAACTCGTGCATTTGCTCGTGAAAAAGTAAGTACACACATTTTACATGGAAACATCATTTAACTTTAACTGATCAATTTTTTAAACTTAATCTTCAACAGGCTGATGCGATAACAGATATGATTGGATTTCCCGATTTCATCCTTGATCCGGTTAAATTGGACGAACGATATGACGGTGTAAGTACTTGTTCTAACGGATGTTCTAATCAATCTTTACCATTGTACTGATGATAACTTTATCTTTGTTGATTTATCTTTACAGTTAACATTCAGTGAAGATGAATACTTTGAAAATAATATAAAAATAAGTCAATTTACTTTGATTAAAAATCTGGAAAAAATTTATTTACCAGCAAATAAATCAGAATGGGAGATGGGTCCACCAGCAGTTAATGCATATTATCAACCAACTAAAAATCAAATAGTATTTCCAGCTGGTATATTACAAGCACCATTTTATGATGTTGATCATCCTAAATCACTTAATTTCGGTGCAATGGGTGTTGTCATGGGTCATGAATTAACACATGCATTTGATGATCAAGGAAGAGAATATGATAAAGAAGGTAATTTACATCAATGGTGGCATAATAAAACACTATGGCATTTTGCAGAACGTATTCAATGTTTTATTGATCAATATTCTAATTATACTATTGATGGTGATCATCTAGACGGTCGAGCAACTATTGGTGAAAATATAGCTGATAATGGTGGATTAAAAGCTGCATTTAATGCGTATGAATCATGGATGAAGAATCATCATGAACTGCCATTACCTGGATTACAAATGACCAATCGACAATTATTTTTCATGGGATTTGCCCAAGTTTGGTGTTCAGTTAATACACCAGAAGCACTGAAACTTCAAATACTTCAAGATCCTCATTCACCATCTATTTATCGTGTAATTGGTACATTGTCAAATTCATATGAATTTGCTAGAGAATTCAACTGTCCACTTGGATCACCCATGAATCCACATAAAAAATGTACTGTTTGGTAATATATTACCTTTCATCTATGTCATCATTGTAACGAAAAACAACATTTGATAATTGTAATCATTCAGTTGATATGATTAAATACAACAACATCATTGATAACACTACGAATATTTGTCCCAGAACGAATGAATGAATGAATGAATACGATGTTACACACTAAATTGTGTCTTGTTGTTGTATTTGTGTGCCAAGGAAAAAAGACGACCTCAACCAAAACACTTCCAGCCAAATTTGTTAAAATGTTTTCCTTGTCAAGGGTGAACAAAAAACTAAATTAAAAATACTTGGGAGTAAAAAATTCACCTTTTATCTTCATCATCGAAAGAAACTTTTCCCTCTCTCTCTTTGTCCATAAATGTTTTCTTACCCCTTGTTCCAGCCAAATAAAAGTTGATTATCTTTCACTCAGTTTAAATTTTTGCAAATTTCTTTTTGTTTTGCCTGAATATCACAATAAATACAACACAATTTTAGGAATGCAAACTTTATTTAGCTTCATTTGGTGAGCGAGACTTCGTGGGACAAATCGTGAAGAAGATGAGAAAGAAAAAGGTTATACTTGATCAACCATAATTACTCTGCAGTATCAACACTGGCTTCGTCTTTTTCATCACCATGATCATCAACTGCCTTAACATCGGCATCGTCATCAGAGTCTTCTTCTGAATCATTCTCATTGTCATCATCGTCATAATCATCTTCATCGAATTCACCTTCATCATCTTCTCCATTTGAATCAAAGTCGGCATCATCTTCATCATCTTCTTCACTATCCATACGAGCAAGAGCTGCAGTGCCAACATCATTTTCAATAAAATTTTCTTCATCATCATCTTCATCATCTTCTTCGTCTTCTTCATCACCAGAATCTGATTCATCATGTTCTTTACCATCAACATCTGTTCCGTCTAAATATTTCAAGGATGGAATCAATTTGAATACCCTTTCACGATATTTAGTAATATTGTTAACGGCGTTATTGAATAAGTCCAGGGACTTTAGATGTTTCAACTTTTCCAATGGTTGTAAAGCTTCAAATTCTGCAATTTTATTTCCAGACAAGTTAAGATTGGCCAAGTTGGGAGATCCATGTAATAAATCAAGACCACCAGAGATACGATTGTCACTCAATTCAAGATGTTTTAAGTTTGGCAATTGCGGGAAACCTTTCAACCTGGTTAGCCCAACACCATTTAATGATAGCGTCTTCAAATTACAATAATCATCAGTGAGACCTTCGATAGTTGTTGACTTTACACCATCAAGATTGAGTTCGATAACCTGAAATCAAGAACAAATGAGAATAAAAATATCTGCCGACCGGTCAACATTGAGACCAATGTGGTTTTAAGCATGGTGGTTAGGTATATGTGTTACTTACTTCAGGTGGATTTCGATTACGTCGTTCAAGTTCGATACGTTTTTCCATTATGGACAGATGAAATGAATGAAGGTTTAACAGTGAGCAGAATTAAAAGTGAAAATGAAGTGCCGACCAAATCAGGGCAAATAAACCGAGACGAAAGCGCGAGGGCAAGAGCGGCGAAAATCTGAAATGCTAGAACACTTATACCCCCTACTGAGCAGGACTTGAACTAAGGTTTTTTTTCTAACGCCATCTAATGTCAATGAGCTTACAAACATAAAGTTCAAATACGATTTTTATTTCATCATAGATAAAGAGATGGAGTCAATATAATTACCCTGCGGATACAACAGTCAAAACCATGTTGGATAAATCCAACGATTCTAGGTTTATCAACTTTCCCAATGGTTGTAAAGCCCAAGAGTCAAAGATTCTATTTGAAGACAAATTAAGATGGAGCAAGTTAGGACAATTTAGCAATTCCAAACCTCCAGAAATACGATTGTTACTCAGATCGAGACATTCCAATTTCGGCAAATGTGGAAAACCTTGCAAAGTTGTAAGCCCAACACCACTTAGTGATAATTTTTTCAGATTACAATATTCATCAGTCAGACCTTCGATAGTCGTTGACTCAACACCATCAAGATTGAGTTCGATGACCTGAAATCAAGAAAAAATGAATGTTAATAGCAGTAAATGATCTGCCGACCGTTCAGACCAATGTGGTTTGAAAGAATGGTCGATAGGTGAATGTCTTACTTACTTCACTTGGATGTCGATTACCTCGTTCAAGTTCGATATGTTTTTTCATAATGGACAGACCAATTGGATGAAGTTTCAACAGAAAGCAGGATTAAAAGTGCAAATGAAGTGTCCACCGAATCAGGGCAAATAAATCAAAAGACCAAAGCACGAGAGCAAGTAAAGCGAAATGAGAAATGCAAGAATACTTATACTCCTCACGAACAAGAGAAGTACCAAATTTGAAAGGCACAGGGTGTTATAGCCAATCAAACTGACCACTCTTATCACCTTATTAAAGGTACAGTACCAGTTAGAGCCAATTAACAATGTATGTGCTGAGTCCATCTTAAGAATGCCTGATGTCACTGGATGTCTTTGTGGATCACCTCGTTTAGCTGCACAACATGAATTTGTTCGTACTCTCATAAACATTGGTTCTCATCTTCAAGCTGCCCCATCAAAAGAATTAAAATCACAAAGATTACTCACTGAATTGTCCATATTGAATTTAAACTTACCTGCTCGAGTTTGGTTGCCAACACATACAACAGTAACTTTACGGGTGAATTATTGTTCACCCGTAAGCACTTTCTTGTACGAACAACAATTCACAAGCATTTTTGTCTCATTCGATATTTTCAATCTTTATTTAACTTTTAGGTGGAAAAGTAATTGTGAAAGCAGCAGCACTGATTTATTTTTGCAGCTAACAGTAGAAACTTGAAAAATGTTATCTGTACACATAAAGACATAGTGAAAAATATTAATGGTAATAAATTATTGGAATGTATGAAATCTCTTAAAAATAATTTAAGGTTGATTCAAATCATTATCAATAATTAAATTGTATTTCTCTTTTTTCATTTTATTTTTTATCTTCCATATCGAGGGACAGAATTTTTCTTGAGATTCTGTTCTAAAGCTTCAAGATACTGTTCGAGGCTGATGATGAAATGAGCTTTTTTGGTCAAACTTGCGACATCTTTTTCATCGTTTTCTTGTTTGTACTCATCGATAATATCCATCAACTTCAACAATTCAGAATCTTGTCGTTCTTCATGTGATTTGTTCAAGAATGAAGTTCTTTTCTTCACATCATTTGTTGATTTGTTGGCTGAATCATCAACAGTTTTAATGATGAATTCGGGCAATTGATGTTGTGGATTATTAAAAGTGATGGTTGGTGCTGCATCAAGTGAAACAAAAATCAAAGTGAAGAGGATTGAAGTGAAGTTGATGATGATAAAAA
This sequence comes from Hemileia vastatrix, assembly GCA_030280995.1. Lineage (NCBI taxonomy): Eukaryota > Fungi > Basidiomycota > Pucciniomycetes > Pucciniales > Zaghouaniaceae > Hemileia > Hemileia vastatrix. The sequence goes on along the minus strand of JASXTE010000127.1, from coordinate 28,218 downwards.
GGTTTTGAGATTTCATGATGATTGTGGTGAATTATTAAGTTGTTGGTCGAGTGGTTGGTAAGTAGATGAGATGGGATGAGAGGAAGATTCTTAAATGATTGACAATGAATGTGAAGATGTTCTTCTTTATATACTGATTTAGTATCAAATCAGTCTGATGTAAGTTGTATTGTTCTTTAAAAATTATGCAAACTATTTGCACATGTTCTAGAGTATGAAGACACATCGGAGATAAATCAATCCAAAAGACTGTCAATTACAGACTTTCAGTTTTTCTATCTGATTCGAAAATGCAATTGATCAATTTTTTTTGCACAAGAATTAACGAAAATTTTAATTTTAAGCACGATTCAATTGAATCATCGACGCAATGTGTCCATCATGCTGATTGTTATTGTTAAAATTGAGTATGATTCGATGTAGGCGTCAAATAATCATTTATATTGTTCATTTATGTGATGCAAACTGATGTTAGTCCTGAAATTTCACGAAACTATTAGATATGAAAGTATGAGAAAATCATGGAACTTGTTTCATCGATGGAAAATCGATTTCATCATCTGACGAAATTGATCAATTTGCTTTGAACAAAAGATGAAACAGCTTTAAATTCACTGATTGATTTGATGACAATTTTAATAAATGGCAATGACATCACCAATACGATGTAAGATAAAACTCATCGCTTACCTTCAAATTCTACTTGTGGACAAAAAGAACAAACCAAAAGCAAATAATTGGATACTATGGATGTCAAAGTTGACGATTTATTTTTGGCAATCAAGATATCAAAATGTAATTGAATCTTAAAGTAATCAGATCATTAAAAAATTGACAAAACATGTCTACAGAAAAGTAGAAAATGGAAGACAATATTCTAGAACAACTATTGTAATATTGATGCATTGTATCTTTTGCAATTGAAGCTTTGATAAGGATATTACATCACCATTTTTTTCGAGTGTTGAGAGGACAAATTAACGAGGATCCAGTTTATTCTTCATATGATACATTTTTAAAATGTAACCATTGAATCTCCGATTATCATGGCATCAATTTTTTAAGAACTTTTGCTTTACGATTAAACGGTTTACGAATGGACCCGAGATAGAACATCATGATGAAGATGCAGGTGATAACGACTGTGGAGAAGTTGATAATGATGAAGATTCGAGTTTGTCCCATTTGTATCGGTCAAGTAGAGAAGAGGAAGAGAAAGCGAAAGAGAGATTGACAACAAGCAGAGGCAAGAAAGAGAGTAGAATGTTCTTTGATGACTGCAGAGTAAAAACCGTCGATTATGTACTTGATTGTGATCGATTTTCGTAATCAACATTGTCGTTTGTTTACTCGATGGCTCAACACATGTAATGAAAGATTAAAATGTTCTTTGAACGACTAACATATAACATCCAATTGACTGTCATCAACAGTTTGCCTCTTTGAGTGACTTGAAAAGATTTCCGATGTAATTGATCAAGTAATATGTCATTGGTTGACCAAACTCAGTCAATTATCATTTTCATCAACAACAGTCATACAATATAACACAATGTTGTTCCTTTCAAATGACCTAACAACAACACTGCAAGGATATTATTTCATTCTATCAAGCTTATTGACTGTGTGAAATCGATCAACACACGAGTTGATGTTATAAGAGTCTGGATTTATAAATCCATGAGGACATGAGATGTCAGAAGAAGTTACTTGACTGGATGTATGAATAAACAAAGTAACGAATCAAATTAAAGAGCAAGTTTAATATTCGATTGGTCCTCATACACAAATTACTCTCATTGACAAGAAGTTGTCTGTGTACAATATGTTTGATATTGAGTTATTCTAAAGTGATGGTTAAAAAATTTACCGGTATTCAGTGAAAAGAAAATGAGTGTTGTTTAACAGTCAAACATAGAACAAAATTACAGAACAATTGATGATTGTGTGTTAAATGGCAGGAAAACAGTTAAATGAGATCTTGAATAACATAAACTTGGCAGATCGTATAAATTAAGTAAACTGAGTATTGTAATTTAACTATTGTAATTTACAAAAGTATGAATTTTGTAGATCATCAAATAGCAAAAAAGTTGAGTTGACAGATGAAGTGATTGTAAGGGAAGACCAATTAATTGTCCTTTGAATTAACTATCGACGGTCAATTTTTCATCATCATCATCATCGAAAATGGGCCAAAGATGATAAGAAGAAGAAGGTGAAGAAATTATTCTAGTTGATTGGTCAGTAGTTGATGATGATGATTGCATCAAACAGAGTAAACAGGTTTACGTTCTAATCGATATGAATATGCAAGAAAGAATGCAGAAAAAGCAGTAATACAATAAAATATCGATGAAAGGATTGCATTTAGGGACAATCGAGTTGATGGACGTAAGTAGATCATCATAATTGATATGAGTATGAATAAACCAAAACAATTCATACAAAAAGCTGATCTACGTTGAAGACCAATAATTGGAACGATGATGATCATTATCAGTAGTAATGTAACAATTAAACCAGCATTTAAATTACCTAAAAGGTACATTGCAATGCAAAAAAAGATATTTTCTACAACAACAATAAGAAACAGTAAAATGAATACAACTTCAGCTGATGTAAATCGTTTAACTGGAAGTGGTTCTGGATCCATGTTGGTGTTGATGTTGATGGTAACCAATGAAACTGTTCAATTAATTTGATCTATCCAATGATGGTGTTGTCAATCTTAATTGTCTAGTGACAACACACGCAGGTAATTTAATTCTTGGGTAACACACTTGATATCCTAGATCAAGTAAATCCTAGCATACAACAGTTATTCACATGAACAGAATAATATAACAAAGATACAGGTAATGATCGAATGTCAATGTCAATACTTGTGCAATGATAATTAACCTAACGAGTGTTCAATTTAACAATGAAATTCGAACACAACACAAGATGTACAAAGACAAAGATCACCACACCTAGCAGCGAAGAGTAGAACATATAACGTTATAAGGACGTAAGAACCGCGTTGTCACTGGTTACATGGATCGATCGATGAAACCTTCATGTTCACAGGCGCCAATTTGAATTTGTCCATCGTACTGTGCACTTTGCACAGTGCACTTGTCCATCAGTCCATCAGTTGCGCCTCCTCTCGAACTGACATTTAGAATCGTGGAGATTTGAATTTGTTCACTGATAAATCAAATGTATTTGTCTGATAGTTCTAAATATTTTTAATTTGAGTTATACATTTATCAAATTAACTCATTCATTTGACTGATTCCAAGCTGCAATATCAATCCGATCTTCATCAGAATAGAGGCATGTTCTTTTTTTTCACTAGTTCTTTCATCTTTCGGTTGGCACTTTGTTAGATAACCTTTCCAATTCTATCACCTGACTTTATTGCCCTTAGTCTCACCTGATGATTCGTCACGTCACTGGTTTTTATGAGTATAAATACTCATCCTCGAAAAATCAGTCCTTTCACTTGCTTCACAACCTTTCATTTGTTCTTTCGTCTCGGTTTATTTGCCCTGATTCGGTCGGCACTTCATTTTCACTTTTAATTCTGCTCACTGTTAAACCTTCATTCATTTCATCTGTCCATAATGGAAAAACGTATCGAACTTGAACGACGTAATCGAAATCTACATCAAGTAAGTAACACATATACCTATCCACTATGCTTAAAACCATATTGGTCTCAATGTTGACCGGTCGGCAGATATTATAATTCTCATTTGTTCTTGAATTCAGGTCTTCGAACTCAATCTTGATGGTGTAAAGTCAAAAACTATCGAAGGTCTGACTAATGAATATTGTAATTTGACCACACTATCATTAACTGGTGTTGGATTGGAAACTTTGGCAGGTTTACCACCATTGCCGCGATTGAAAGTTCTTAATTTACTCAACAATTCTATTTCCTCTAATTTGGATGTTTTATCTGGTTGCCCAAATCTGAAGAACATTAATTTGTCTCGAAGTGGAATTGAAATTTTCGAAAATGTGAAATTTATCGAACAACTCCAACATCTAAGAACTTTGATTGCATCAGATCTGGGTGTCTTTAAACGGTTGGAAAAGTTCCCCCAACTGCCAAATTTAACAACGCTTCATCTATGTTACAATGAAATATCTGGTCATCTGGATTTATTACATGGATCTCCTAACTTGGCCCATCTCCAATTGATTGGAAATGAAATTGCAGAATTTGAAGCTTTAGAACCATTGGAAAAATTGAAACATCTAAAGTCCCTGGACTTATTCAATAACGCCGTTAACAATATTACTAAATATCGTGAAAGGGTATTCAAATTGATTCCATCCTTGAAATATTTAGACGGAACAGATGTTGATGGTAAAGAACATGATGAATCAGATTCTGGTGATGAAGAAGACGAAGAAGATGATGAAGATGATGATGAAGAAAATTTTATTGAAAATGATGTTGGCACTGCAGCTCTTGCTCGTATGGATAGTGAAGAAGATGATGAAGATGATGCCGACTTTGATTCAAATGGAGAAGATGATGAAGGTGAATTCGATGAAGATGATTATGACGATGATGACAATGAGAATGATTCAGAAGAAGACTCTGATGACGATGCCGATGTTAAGGCAGTTGATGATCATGGTGATGAAAAAGACGAAGCCAGTGTTGATACTGCAGAGTAATTATGGTTGATCAAGTATAACCTTTTTCTTTCTCATCTTCTTCACGATTTGTCCCACGAAGTCTCGCTCACCAAATGAAGCTAAATAAAGTTTGCATTCCTAAAATTGTGTTGTATTTATTGTGATATTCAGGCAAAACAAAAAGAAATTTGCAAAAATTTAAACTGAGTGAAAGATAATCAACTTTTATTTGGCTGGAACAAGGGGTAAGAAAACATTTATGGACAAAGAGAGAGAGGGAAAAGTTTCTTTCGATGATGAAGATAAAAGGTGAATTTTTTACTCCCAAGTATTTTTAATTTAGTTTTTTGTTCACCCTTGACAAGGAAAACATTTTAACAAATTTGGCTGGAAGTGTTTTGGTTGAGGTCGTCTTTTTTCCTTGGCACACAAATACAACAACAAGACACAATTTAGTGTGTAACATCGTATTCATTCATTCATTCATTCGTTCTGGGACAAATATTCGTAGTGTTATCAATGATGTTGTTGTATTTAATCATATCAACTGAATGATTACAATTATCAAATGTTGTTTTTCGTTACAATGATGACATAGATGAAAGGTAATATATTACCAAACAGTACATTTTTTATGTGGATTCATGGGTGATCCAAGTGGACAGTTGAATTCTCTAGCAAATTCATATGAATTTGACAATGTACCAATTACACGATAAATAGATGGTGAATGAGGATCTTGAAGTATTTGAAGTTTCAGTGCTTCTGGTGTATTAACTGAACACCAAACTTGGGCAAATCCCATGAAAAATAATTGTCGATTGGTCATTTGTAATCCAGGTAATGGCAGTTCATGATGATTCTTCATCCATGATTCATACGCATTAAATGCAGCTTTTAATCCACCATTATCAGCTATATTTTCACCAATAGTTGCTCGACCGTCTAGATGATCACCATCAATAGTATAATTAGAATATTGATCAATAAAACATTGAATACGTTCTGCAAAATGCCATAGTGTTTTATTATGCCACCATTGATGTAAATTACCTTCTTTATCATATTCTCTTCCTTGATCATCAAATGCATGTGTTAATTCATGACCCATGACAACACCCATTGCACCGAAATTAAGTGATTTAGGATGATCAACATCATAAAATGGTGCTTGTAATATACCAGCTGGAAATACTATTTGATTTTTAGTTGGTTGATAATATGCATTAACTGCTGGTGGACCCATCTCCCATTCTGATTTATTTGCTGGTAAATAAATTTTCTGACTCTGAAGCATTGCAGCCATTGGAAAAATTGGAATATCTCAAAACATTGCTGATTTCATCTTGGGATGATTATGGCATGAAAAGTTTGAAAGGTTTCCCAAAATTGCCAAAATTAGAACTCCTTCATGTTGATGGCCATCGTATTTCCGGTGATTTGGATTCACTGCTTGGATCTCATTTCCTGGCCGTACTTGATCTGAGTAGCAATAGAATTTCTGAAATTGACGTATTGCAGCCATTGGAAGAGTTGGAACATCTTGTATCATTGGATATATCTAAAAATACTCTAATCAATGATACTAAATATCGTGAAAGGGTCTTCAGATTGATTCCATCTTTGGATTGTTTGAATGAAAAATGGTATCGTAAAGATTATGTGTCAGATGATAGTGATGATGATGATGATTGTTATTATCATTATGGTTATGATGATGATGATGATGATTATCATTATTATTATCATTATGGTTATGAAGAAGATGAAGATGAAGATGATGAAGATGATGATGAAGTAGATGAAGATTTTGAGAAAATGATAAAAATTTTGCGAGAAAAATGGAACTCATAGTGATGAATTACAAAATTTAGATCTATTCATGTGAAAAAGCATCCCAATTAAGCTCATTTTCAGTTGGATTTGAAGTCAATGTAATTTGCAAAATTTTAAATTCGCCAATAAAGAGAGTAAATCAAATCAAAGGCTTAATTATTCATACACTTTTATTAGAGATGGAATAGTGATAATTTGAGAATTTTTCAAAGAACATTGCACTCGCGATATTGTGTGTCCAAGTTACAAGGGGAAATACTTGGGGCAAACAAGAATGTGTGAAGGTTTCAATGAGGTTTGTGAGTTGAGGGTGAACTTTTGGACTGACATGATTTACAATGATCAATAATAAAATGATAACAAAAAAAGGACAAAAAAGTGTTCATCATAAGAAAAACATCGATGATAAACGATAGAGACTCGTTACTTTCAAAAGAGAACAACATGTCAGTCATAAAATACCATTGGTAAGATACTGAAAACCATCGTACAACTTGGTTGTGAGTGAGTGAATGCTCGAATTAACCATTGAATCGACTAACGATTGAAGCTGATGCTCTGTCAGATTAATGTGAAATCGATCTTTAAGGCCTTTAATTGTCGATGCTCCATTTCGAAAGCAAGGCAATTGTGAGTTGATAGAGAGAATTTCAACGAGTGTTACAAGTTTTTCATGATGCTTTCTTGCAGCAACGAGTCCTTGAAGTATGAGTATCTTGAAGTACCCAAACATATCACTGGACGGTCCTCCCATCACCTGAATGAACAAGAGTTAATCAATGAAAGATTAACATTAATAAATCAAGAGGGTTGATGTATTTTAAACACTTACATCAACAAATTCGGATGTCAACTTGAAGGGTGAGTTTTCAAAGCCCAAATTTTTAGGAGAAGTTGAAAGGATGAAACCAAAATCGATGTGAATGATGTGACCTTCAGAGTCGAGTAGAATATTTCCATTGTGTCTGTGGGATGAAACAAAATTTAGTCAACAAGTTAATTTAAATAAATTGACAAATATATATGAATCGAACTTACCGATCTTTTACTTGCAGCAAATAAGAAACAATGCAATAAGCTGCACAACTATGGACGAAATTTTTTTGCGCATTGAGAAATTCTTCACAGGACGGAACACCAAATTCACGTATGAAATATTCTAACAAGGATAACTTTGAATGTTTCTTCACTTGATGAAGAGAAATAGTATTCAAGATGGGTTCGATGAGCCCACTTTCAGAAGAAGTGACTAGTATTTTATACGGACGTATCCAAAGAGGAATTTTTTCTTGTTCCCAAATACTTTGAAGAGTAACTAAAAATTGATAAGCCATCAACTCTTGTCGTAGATCATCTCCACATTTAACAATAACAGCGAGTAATTTCCATCCATTCAAATGACCATAAGGTGAAGATTCTCGAATTCTATTAACTTTCTCCTCCCAAGGTTCTTTGAGAGCTGCAGCTGATGGATCTTCAGGATCGCGAGAAAAACTACTTTTAGGTGTATTGAGCGAAGATTCTAACCGCCGTCGAATATCTCCAGCAGCGACAAATGGGCCATTAGAACAATTGACATTGTTGTTGATGGCTGAACGTTCATCACTAGCTGATCCATTTGGCATTGTGGAAGAAGGATCAACTTGCATTGCATCATCATTCGACTCACTGGACACATCATGATTCCAACAGTCTTGATCATCATCGACAGCAGGAAAAACGGAAACTGATGGTTCATGATTTGAATTGGTCTGTGTTTTAGTCGTACCATTGACTGAATAATTGATGAGATTTTCCTCAGATTTAGTCTGACGAAGAGAGTTTATCAGTTTGGAAGGTAAAGGAGTAACATAAATATCACCAGTAACTTCAACAGCTTCCATGTACACGAGGTAAGGAGCTCTGTCTTTAGAATTGAGTAGAACAGCTGCACCCGGTGGTAATCTAACAATTATATGTGTACTTGTATGTGTTGGCAACCAAACTCGAGCAGGTAAGTTCAAATTCAATATGGACAATTCAGCGAGTAATCTTTGTGATTTTAATTCTTTTGATGGGGCAGCTTGAAGATGAGAACCAATGTTTATGAGAGTACGAACAAATTCATGTTGTGCAGCTAAACGAGGTGATCCACAAAGACATCCAGTGACATCAGGCATTCTTAAGATGGACTCAGCACATACACATCCATTGTCAAAGGCTCGACCTGAAGTCAAGTCACCAAAAGTGAGGCAAGAACCGTTAGCTGCTCGTGAAGATGCACCAGCTCCTTGAGTTGTAGCATCTGAATATGATCGATGGTGAGTTTTTTTGAATGTTGATGTAATTGATGGATTTGTACCATTAACACCAGATACTAATGATGGTGGACCAGTTGTTCGTAACAAGTACAATGAAGGAATGACAGAATCATGTTTGGGCCTCAATTCTTCAGATAAAATTAAATTACGTAATTTGATTGCCGGTGATTTTTTAGAATGTTTGAAAAATATATTAGATGATGATACAGTCAATGGATGAGGAGTTAAAGTAGATGTTTTCGATGTAACTGGTGTAATTGGTGTACTTGGAGAAGAAGATTCAGGAAAGAATGAATTTATCAGCCACACAAGTTGCAAAGAAAAATGACTTGAGTGTCTGCACCGGTGGATTAAGTAAGGTTGTAAACACTCAGCAACATCAGAATGATTAATGTACATGGATACCAATTGAAATAAGTGAAAATCCACGTCGCACTCTGAGAAGGTAAACATTCGATTACCGATGTAGGATAAGACGCCAGTTTCTTTCGATTTGAATAAATATGTGATAGCCATAGATATCAAAAAATGTACTTTCAAACAACCTCAATAACCAGGACTCACGATTTTGAGTTAACAAATCACCATCGGTGGATAAAGTATCATCACCAGACGGTCGTCGGCTTGTACTCAATTTAAATTTCTTCAAGGTTACATCGGTATCATTATTTTGATCTATTGATGATGTACAATTTAATGATGATGAAACAACAGCACTTCCAGGTGTACAATGATTAGAACGACAATTGCTTGATGTGTCCATTGTAGTGACCAATGAAGACACCAAACAAAATCATCAAACGGTGGGACGTTGAACTGTTCACCAACAGGAGGTGCTCATGACGTTCACTTTTGGATTAAATTCGATTTATCACCAGGATGAATATTTCGGTATCTTTTCTTGTATATAAAGAAATCTTGAAAAAAAGGATTCATCATCATAGATTCATGAAATGTTGATCAAGGTAATTGAATGTTATTATGAAAGAAGAAAATCATTAGATTGAAGTTGAAAATTTGACCCTCAGACCAGTAGTGACATCTCAAGTTGCCATTACACATAATCAAGTCATGGGAGCAGCTGATCAACAAACTGAACCGATGGACACTTCGGCCGATTCGACAATCGAATCTTTGAACCAACGTGAAATTCAATTGTTACACTATGTAGACAGGTAAATTTTAATGAAATGATCCTGAGGACCGGTTTAATTAACTATGTCTTTTTAACTTTAGCCGATGGTACGGATTGATTCGCGCTGGAAATACATCTGCCACCAAATTCAAACAGCTGCTTGACAAAGTAAGTGTTTACATTTGATTGATGACCTTTAAATTAATTATTTTGCGTTAATTGTAATTTTCTTTAAAAATAACTATTTTTGTACTTTCTATCCAATGATGAATTTTAGGCAAGTGATGTTATGGAATGTTATATTGCGTCAAGGCCGAAAGATCAAATTAATCCTCGTGTATATTGCAAACTTGGACACCTTTATTTGCTACAGGACAAGTATTCAGAGGGTGAGTTGGTGGTTCAATATGAGTCACTGTGTTTATGTCTCTGGGATGAAGGATGAACGTAAAGGACCCACCGGAGGACCCCTGTGTGATTGAAATTAGGCAGAAAGAGAGGGAGAGCGGAGAGAAGAGAGAGAAAAGGGGAGCTTTTTGGTGGGTCATGTGTCCTGGTTCTTTTTCTCGCTCTCTTGGTCTTTTGGCTTTTCTCTCTTCCTCTTTTCTTTCTCTAGCCGATGTTTGGGATGATTCATTCAATCTCATCTCAATTGTGTCCTTTATTCTCTCTCTCTTTTTTTCCTCTCTTTCTCTCTCCTCAACTCCTCCTCTCTTCCTTTCTGCATCTCTACATGTGTACATCTGACTGGACGACAACTGGCTTGCACTTGGTTCATTTTACCCATGGCTCCCTTCTTCTTTGTATCCTAATGGTTTTCAAAATCATTTTTACCCAACAACTGCTACATTTGTTCTTTTGCACCCAGCTCTCAATGCTTACCAAGAGTACTTTGCTATCGATTCTGAACATTGGAAAGACCCATGTTTTCTCTATGGACTTGGTTTAGTTTATCTGCATTTCAACTGTTTAACTTGGTAAGTGTAAAATGCAATGATCAAAATGTACTTGTCCTATTGCATCATTCTGACAACAACAACAACAAGAACAAAAATTATTTTAACATATTATACGTCAATTTTTAATTGCATCACAAACAGTGAGTTTCCTTCAAATATGTCTGACTATCATTTATTTTGATGAATTTTTTACATGAAAATATCACATCTGCCTAAGTTAATTCATGTATTCATTGTTTCGATGGTGAAGATTAACTGTTCAGTTAATTACTTTGTCTTGAAGGGAAAGAGTTAAGTGTGTAAAAGTTGCCGGTGATGAATGAATCGAACAGATGGTGAATTTTTTTTCTTTTTCCTATCCGGTTGATCGGTTGACTGGCTGACTCGTTGTCTGCTATCCTTTGACTGCGTTGTTACTTCTTTTTCATATAAAAAAAAGAAACTCGCAAGTGAAAGAGAGTTAAAGTGCGTACGTGACGGCGAAAGAGGGGCCGGCACTCATAGACACACACACACACACACACACACACACATGTATGCATACCATGGCCATGTTAGTGTCGGCCTTGCTTTAACAGTCCCCTCGAGGTGAATTCGCACTCGGACCGCTATACCGTCTTCTTCCTTGTATTTAACTATTTTCATTGGAATGAATATTCTTCATCAATGTTTAAGAAATGTAAAATATTTATATTTTTTATGTGTATTTTCACATTATCAATTTGTTCGGTTTTACTTGCATAACCGAGAGAGGAGGTAACGAGACAACCGAGAGACTTGTAGCATCAGCAGGAAAGAGCTAAAGGGAAAACTGGTACTGTGTGCTGCTAGTCGATGTGTGCAAACGATGCGAAAGAGAAGCTGCAGCAGCAGCCTACGAAATAGAAAGAAGAGAGAATGAGAGGAGGTTTGGATTTGGTTGTACGACGACTTGGCAAGAGGGAGAGAGAGAGAGAAAAAGAGAAAGAGATGAAGGGCCGACGAAAAAGAAAAAAAAAATGGTTCTGCGCATGCCCTGTGTGGGCTTTGTGCTATGACTGAACGCTTGGTACAGGCTTTTCTCTCTTTCTCTCTATCTTTTTCTCTCTCTCCAGCTTTTACTCATTCTCTCCTTCGTCTCTGCTTGTCTCTCACTCTCCATGGACCTTTAACTCAAGACCAAGTGTGTTCGTTATCATTCATTTCATTTGTCTCATGTGTCTAAAGTGTTAGTCCTCATCGTTGTTGTATCATTGAAATATTTTCATCTTCACCACTGCCTGTCAATCCATCCATTCCATTCCATTTTTTTTGTGAAGGAACAACAAGACAACATATACACATCACCAACAACACTACCACCAGCTACAGTGTCACTGCCGCCTGAGGTGAACATCCTTTTCCTCTTGACTGCTTGTCCCTTGACTGCCACGATTTCTTCACCTGGTCACTTAGACCAGCTGTATTCACTTTACTCTTGCATTTGCTTTACTTAGCGTCTTTTTTCCTTGGAAGTCATCTTCCTGCCCCATATTATCGTATACTTCGAGCCTTTTCGGTGTGTTCCCTTAATCGCCTTGGCCTGTCTGTTCCTTTGCTCGCTGTTCCGTCCATTGGTCTCTCCTTCTGTCTCTCTTTCTCTTTCTCCTCTTTCCCTTGCTCTCTCTTCTCTCTCTTCTCTCACTTTGGCCTGTCATAAAGCAGTCCTGCCACTTCATCTGATGCCCTATGTCCTGGACCAGCCAAGGAATCGGCCTGATCTTACTGAAAGACCCCAAAGAAAGGCAAAGTGAAGAAAGCTCTGGCCACCTTTATTCTTCTCCGGTCCAGGAGAACCAGAGAAAGGGAGAGAAACTCAAAGGGAATGAAAAAGGGAATGACGGAAGACACAATTGGACCAAAGTGGGCTCAGTAGACGACGGTGACAATAACTGGTCAACTGTATCCTCCTGTCCAGGACAACTGACTGCCTGACCAGACTGGCCAAACCTAGCCCAACCTTTACCCTGTTAAAAGCAGTTGAATTTTCTCAACGATTTCTTATTGTACCTTCTTCTCTCCATCTTGTTACTTGTATTTCTCTCTCTCTCTCTCTCTCTCTGTGTATGTGTACACTGTATACTCTTTCATTATCATTACCTATTGATACATCGCACTATTTTTACCTGCTACCTTTAACTAATCATCTTCATCTTCTCCTTTTTCTCCTACTGCTCAATTTATTTTCTTCATTCCATCAACTACCTCTTCATCAATTGGCCACTTGACTTAAAAAAATATTTCATCCCAACTCATCCATCAATTCTGTCCCTTGCAATTGGTACTGAAAAAAAAACAACAACAACACAAACACACACACGCATTATCATCATCATCATCATCATCATCATCATCATCATCATCATCATCATCATCATCATCATCATCCACTCTCTTATCATACATCGTAACTACAAATATACCTACATATTGATGCCTACATAAATATATCTACATACCATCGTATTTTCAGGTGTATCAAGGCTTTTCGTCAGCTTCTGTACGCACATCCAAATTTTTCTTGCTCAAATGAAGTTCACATTATCCTTCAGTCATCAACATCTAAATCTTGCCTTAGTTGACTCTTCACCCAGTTCATTTTCTCCTAGCCAATTTAATTTCATCTTGCTCATTGTATGAAATTCAAGGAAAACATTTGAAGGCTAAAGAGTGTTATGAAAAATTACTTAATGATCCATCAACACCTGTATCGGTAAAGCTGATATATATAAACAACTTGGGTGGATGTACCAAACTATTGAATCACTCGGTGAAACATCTTCCGACAATCTATGCAATTAATTGCCTGAACAAAGCTATTGAACTTAATGATCCTTTGTCTAAGGAACATCAACATCACATCATCATCTGCTAATGATATACCCGTATTGAGTACAAATGGTACCAGTTTTAATACAACTTCTGGTCAATCTGGACAATCTTTGTACTTTTAGGTCGATGTTACGCCAGCCAAGGACAAGTGCATCAAGCATTTACTTCATATCGTAGTTCTGTCGAAGACTGAAGCCAATGCTGACACTTGGTGTTCAATCGGTGTTTTATATCAACAACAGTCTCAGCCTATGGATGCACTTCAAGCTTATATATGTTCAGTACATTAGATAAGGACATTGGTCTGCTTGGACAAATCTTGGAATACTTACGAATCTTTTAATCAACCACATGATGCACTCAAGTGCTATTTAAATGCTGATCAAATTAAAGGTTCTTTCAATCCAGGTTTAAGTGAACGAATTAAATTTCTACAAAGTCAACTTGTCAATCTCCTCCTACTCCTGTTACATCAACTATAATAAATTACCCTGTATTGAAGCTGCTTGGAATATACCTATCAATCAAGAAATGGTAGCACGAGCCAAACAACATCACCATCAATGCAATCTTCATCTGCTTCTCATGTAACATCAATGGATGATGCAATCAATACTACAAGACCTCGTCTTGATGGAGGACTTTCCAATGATTTACCTCTTTCTTCCATGAAATGAACACCCTCGTCAAATTACAACAACAACAAAATACGTCAACATTATCGCCACAACAACACATCTACCTCAAAGAATTACAACGTCGTCTACATTTGTCTAGTAATACAATCAATTAGTACTCGTTCTTCAATAAATTGTTCGACGAGTGTTCAATCATCTAACACAATTCAACAACAACAACAACAAACAACACGAAATCATCACCCTTCTCTCCCTGTGACCTAAAATTGCGGCTCCAACATCTAAAATATCATCTGGTAGAATTCCAATGGTGACATAGAATCATTACTATTTCCAAAACATTCACCTGCTGCTTCATTAGCAGAAGACCTAATACAAGAATTTGATCTTGAATCAAGTAAGGATGTTCTTGGTAGTAACATTCATCTCCGAACTAGTCATCAGTACTTGAAAACAGCAACATCTACATCATCAACTGCCAATATTAAAGATCAACATCACTCATCTACCTCGAACCATCCTAGTCATGGAGTAATGGAAGGTCCTACTAACCAAACCTTACCCTGTACTTTGTCATGACAGAAAGCAAGTGAAATATTATCCAGATGTGAAGGATTAGGATCAAATGGTTTTATTAATTCTAGTATCCTACGAGATGATGGTCGACCTCCTGAACCACCATTTTCTCCATACCCGCCAATTCGTAAGGATAAATTACTTCCACCAACACCAAGTGTATTCATTGACAATCGAAAAGAAGCATTTTCATTACGTCTTCAAGAATTTTGTCTTGCCCATCCTATTGCAGTTGTACGAGGATTAACAAATGTCATCAAACTTGATCTTTCCCTTTTTTCTACTAAAACTCTTGTGAAGCTAATCCTGATCATATATTGAAGTTAGAACACAATTGATGCAACCATCAGATGAAAATTGGGACCCATGAAAGAAAAAATCAAATATGGCGATGTGAAAGTCATCGAAGTCATACAACTATTGCTCGATATGCACATTATCAAGCTTCATCTTTTCAAGATTCATTACGTGAAGAACAAGATCGTGTACATGGTGTATTTCGTAATGAATCTGATTCAGATTCTAATTCATCAATGAATCCACCAACTGTTGGTAATAAACAACATCATCAACAACAACAACACCACATCATTATCATCAACATCTTCATCATCTAATAGACGAATTAAACGTTCTGGACTATTTAAAACAGTTAAATTTGCGTACCCAACGTGATCTATCTGATGAAAAGAAATGGCGTGCTCAATTACAAGAATTGATGAAATTACCTACATTTGCTCGTGTTGTTTCAGCTGGTACATGTTAAGTCATGTTGGTCACATGATATTAGGTATGAATACTGTTCATTGTATATGAAAGTACCTGGTTGTCGTACACCTGGACATCAAGAAAATAATAATTACTGCTCTGTCAATATTAACATTGGTCCTGGTGATTGTGAATGGTTTGGTGTTCCTGATGAATATTGGGGAGTTTTACATCGACTTTGTCGTAAAAATAATATCAATTATATTCATGGCTCATGGTGGCCTTTAATTGATGATTTGTTAGCTGCTAATATTCCAGTATATCGATTTTTACAAAACCTGGTGATTTAGTTTGGGTTAATGCTGGAACTATTCATTGGGTACAAGCTGTTGGATGGTGTAACAATATTGCATGGAATGTTGGGCCACTTACTCAAACTCAATATCAACTGGCTATTGAACGATATGAATGGAACAAATTGGAAAAATTTAAATCCATTGTACCTATGTTACATTTGACTTGGAATCTTGCCAGAAATATTAAAGTTTCCGAAGAAACACTCTTCAAAACTATCAAGTAAGTTTCATCATGTGAATCGTCTTATTAACTGATCAACTAACTTTATTGTTATTCTTTATTTCTCTTTCTCCCTCATAGACAAGTACTTGTACGATCTTTAAGGACCTATCAGATGCTCATTGATTACATTAAGGCTATTGGTAAAGAAATCAAATGGCATGGTCGAGTTAAAGATGAACCACGTCACTATTGTGTTAACTGTGAGGTGAGTTACCTTAATTGAGGAAAATGCATACTGTTATTTCAATTTCAGACATAACATGTTTCAATGTTTTTCTTTATAAAATTTTACCCTTGAATAACAATCTAATGTTTTTCTTTTGGTTCATTTGATAATTTATTTACAGTTGGAAGTATTCAATCTTCTGTTTGTTAAAGAAGTGGAGAAAAAACATGTGGTTCATTGTATCGATTGTGCACGGAAAATTAGTAACACATTGGATGGCTTTGTCATCCTAGAAGATATGCACGTGATGACTTAATTGAAACATTCGACTCATTTTCACTCTTTACACCGGCAATCAGTTCTACAACAACAACAACACCAACACCAACTACACCTGCAGCTATTACACCTTCCAGCAATTCAAATTCTATGACGGCCAATGTAGCTTCAAATGCCTCTGTGGCATCATATGTAAATCCTTTGACAAGTGTTTCAGCAAATGTGGCATCTTAACATTTTGCAAACACATATAATATGTACAATGATGACTTATACAATTGAATGATTATGCTGATACTGTGTTCACACTTCTATTCGTTTTTTTTCTCTCCTTCTCTTTTCCCTTTCCTTCCCATGACAGTGTCAATTGTACATTTTCACGCAATCATCTTTTTTCTTTGAATGACATATTTCTAGGTTAAAGGGTTCATTATTTAGTTAATTTATTTTGTTCTCATCATCTATTTCAATAATCAATTGTTTTCAATATAATGCCACCATCACTTTGATCGATACATGAAGCATGACGACAATGACGATGAAATGACGATAACTTGTTAATTCGCTATAAAATCACTGCCGCCCATGTTTATAGTGATTTAACTTGATGATTATTTCTTACGTTTATCATGTCTAACTTCTACAATTTGATCGAAATTACACTGTAAATAATCTCTATTAAACCTTTGATAGAAATAAGTTTTTCTTTTTTCTTCCATCGAATTACTTTACTTTTCATCCATACTCACTTTATTGCTAATATTATGACAATTTATAGACGATGACTTTTCGATCTCACTTCTTCACACTTTCTGACACACTATGTGAAATAAATATAAATATGATAATCGATAAATTGCGTGCAAATTTGATGACTATTTGTTGCTTTCCAGATGGTCGGTTAACTAACCGATTTTATCATATTCCAATTATCTGACCTTTTAAGTATCCTACGGTTGCATTGTTAAGTATTTCGATGACTATGAAACACGAAATGAACAATTATTTTCCAAGTCAAATGAATTCTTGACAAGAATAATCGAATAGTTATTTTTATATTTCTTTTTTGTTTCGATTATTATTTCCATTGTCAATAAAAGACGATTAAATATGTCGGTTACTAAATTTAATTAAATCGATCAAATTCATTTGTAGACATTTTTTTTCGATTATATTTTTTTTTTGTTCAATATCATTTTAATCATTTAGATATTAGTTTGATGTTATGAACATTGACAAGGTTACAGTGGTTAATGGCACTTCATTAGAGATGTGAATGTCCAAGTAACTAATGGATAGTGTGTTAAGTGTTGACAGTTAAAAATTGCATGTAAATGGAAGTTAACATTCATTATATTATTCTATTTTCATACACAGTGCATTGGAGTGTTTACACTTGATAAAAATAAAACAATACGACAAAGTTGGTGTCAATGAGCAGATGATATTTTTTTCATGTTTTTACATTTCATCATTTTCTATCTTAACTCGGTTCACTCGTTTGCTCTTCTGTCATTATTTTCCTTTGACCGATATCAGCGCACTCTATCGGTACATTTGTGTCGTTAACTCTCTAAGCTCGGCCTGGTTGAATTGGCACAATTTAACTTGGATCTTCAGAGGACTCTCAACCCTCCATACTTCAATCTCTTGATGAAATATTCTCTTGATTCATCTTCAAATGATATCTTTACCTCAATTCTATCAATTTTTACCGTATGAGTCTCTTATTTAAGTGAATATCATCATTGGCATCTATTCCACCAAAAATGTCCCTCAATTCAACCATCACTTGTTACTGTAATACGTGTGGCAATGTTACCTGTGTCACTGATGGACTATGTTTGTATTCTGCTACCTTGGACTATAATACTAATAAAGTGATAGATACATACCGGTAAGTAAATTATTTGGTTAATATTCCACCAAAAATAATCGTACTCATCTACAATAGACGCCATCGGTCTTTGTGTTTGTATTGTACCTTTAGCTCTTTGTCACTTGTCTAATTAAATGTCTATTTATTTATTTTTTCCTTTTTTTTGAACTAATTTCATACGATCTCGTGATTTGAATCGTCATGGAAATATCCTATATACTTTTCAATAACCATTAGATGTGTTGAAAGGTCAGATATGCTGCCAATAGAAAAGCCAATGGTTTGTCAACATCATGGAGGGCGCAAAGACAACATCGCCATTATGTGTTGCAATACTAGCTATTGTAATAATCAAGAACCTTTCAAGTCCATAACAACTTTACCAACTTTCGGTAAGAATCGACCACACAAGTCATTATGATTGTTTTTTTTCTAATCTTATTATTCTTTTTTCCATCTTAATATCATTATGTCTTTTGTTGTGGAAACGTCGTATTGTAGACGAAAGTAATCATTTACAATGGATAATACCAATGACGATCTTAGTAGTTATTGTTATTGTCGCATCGATTGTTTGTGTGTATAAATTAGCAACTCGAAATTCTCATCATGGGTCTCTTAATTCATCAGCTCCTAAATTTACTTTCACTACATTCATCATAGCTTGTCTCTCAGCTATTGGTTTTAAATCAAAATCTAATGGCAACAATCGACGAAATGTACCTCAAATGTCAGGTATGAATGGCTTTACATCTACTTCATCCGGTGCTGATTCATTCAGAAATAATGATCTGGAAGCTGCTACATCATTAATGTCTTGTGTTGAAGTTCCTCTTCTCAATCGAAGTTCTATTAATCATGATTTAAGTAAATTACTTCGAGCTAACAATGTTCACTCAAGTCATTTAATGAGCATCAATTCACCTAATTCAACTGATTGTGTCCAATCTGAATTTATTTCAAATTCTCGTCCAAATGGACAAAGTGCTTATGGTGGAGGTAATTCATCTAGCATTGGTGGTAGTAATCTCATCGGTGGACGAACATCAACATGTTCAGTTACTACAAGTTGTACTAATACAGCTGCACGTACTGATCAAACAACTTTACTTTCTACTATTATATCTGATGATAATTTTTCATCATCTGGTTCTGGACCTCCTTTACTCATACAACGATCTATCGCAAGACAAATTGAATTAACTGAAACTATTGGTAAAGGACGATTTGGTGAAGTATGGAAAGGTGATTGGCGTGGTGAAACAGTTGCTGTTAAAATATTTTCATCATTAGATGAAGCATCATGGCAAAGAGAAGTTGAAATATATCAAACATCTATGTTACGTCATGAAAATATTCTTGGATACATTTCAGCTGATAACAAAGACAATGGTACATGGATTCAATTGTGGCTAATTACTGATTATCATGAATATGGATCACTTCATGATTATTTAACTACTCATACTCTTACTCCTAATGAAATGACAGCTATGGCATTATCAATTGCATCCGGTTTATCTCATCTTCATTATGAAATCGATGGTTTTCAAGGTAAACCAGCTATTGCTCATCGTGATTTAAAATCTAAAAACATCTTAGTTAAATCTAACAAATTATGTGCCATTGCTGACCTTGGTTTAGCTGTACGACAATTACCTGATTCATCTGGTGTTGATTTACCATCAGATAAAAAAGTTGGTACACGACGTTACTTACCACCTGAAGTACTTATTATTACTGATGATAGTTTAACGATATCTAAATTTGATTTTGATGCATTTCGTAAAGGTGACATTTATTCATTTGGTTTAGTTCTATGGGAACTTGCTAATAGAACATCTTATACTATCGAAAATAATCTAACATCTGATAATAATTTAACATCTGATAATAATGATGAAAGTAAAAATATTAACAAACATAAATTGTCATCTTCATCATCTTCAACATCATCATCCAATGATATTATTAATAATATTACCAATGTACCTGCTAATGAGTATTTACTGCCCTATCAAAATATGGTTTCATATGATCCATCAATTGATGAAATGAAAGAAATTGTTGTTTTACAAGAAAAACGTCCACCAATTCATGATGATTGGATGAAAAATGAAACGATGAAACGTATGTCACAAATTATGAAAGAATGTTGGTCTGCTGAACCTAAAGCTCGATTATCAACATTACGTGCTAAAAAAAATCTTGCACAATTAAAAGAATCTTTATTAATTGAAAGAAAAAATTCACCTTCACATTTAATTAATTCATCTATCATTTCATCTAAAGATAATAATTTAAGTAATGTTTCATTAAGTACAACCCTTTCTTCTTCCAATAATACACCTGCCAATGAAGATGCATCCATTTCAAATGGCAATATTGTTTTTAACGAAGAAAATTTTGATCAAACAATTTCATCATCTAATACTGCTACTACTACTACTACATCACAACAGCAACGTCATCATCAACAACATCAACAACAACAACAACAGTTACCTCAGAGAGATAAATCTCAACTCAATGCCATAACTCAATACATGTTACCTGATTCATCTTCATCTCAATCATCTTCATCACCATCTTCATCATCATCTGTACCATTTTCATCTGGTGATGCAATTAATTTAAAAAATGTAATATTTTCTAATAATGATTCATCTTTAAATCAACATCAAGTCAATGGTTTATCTGACCAAGTGAATTATGTTAATATGAATGATACTTCACTTTCATCTGCATCTTCATCTGCACAAGAATCACCATCATTAATTGAAAAATCATCAATTGTACCAAATGTTCAATCGTCTAATTGCCTAAAATCATCATCTAAGACCATCGCTTTAACCAATAATTTAATATCTAAAATATTACCTAATGTTGATAATGATTTAACTAATGGTAGTAATAATGATGACAGCGATGTTGTCAGATTTAAGGCACAACAACAAACGAAAAATAATACACTTGTATAGATCTCTTTTTTTAAAAAAAAAAATTGTTTTGAACTAAACAACTTATTTGGTTTGTTAGTTCTAATGTAACCTCAAAAACAACAACAAAAAATCTCCTTCTTCTTGTACCTGAAGCACTTCAACTCAACTAAATCACATTGTGGAAAATACTTTTTTTCCCTGTGTAATTGGTATTAATGATATAGTTGATCGAACGACTCGAGTTTCACTAAACACTCTCTTATGATGAATCTCGATTACTTGGATAGCGATTGTATCTGCTCATCTCATATTATTTTTCCCTTTTTCAAAGAACCATCCTGGTCGATTACTAATTATAAATTATCTCCTCTTATTACAATATACCGAAAAAAAAGTGAAAACTTTCGGTAATCTGCTTCACTCAATTTACACTGTTTAAAATGCACCAAGACTTATACAAATGGAGCAAGTCATGATTCACTCAATAATTAAACTGACTACTAATTTCTAAGTCAATTGTTTGTCAATGTTGTTGCGCTAGTTTTTTGCTGCTGCTGCTGCTGTTGCTTCTGTTGATTGGACAATTAAGCAAAAACGGAGCACTAAATATTCTCATTTGATAAAAAGAACAGAAAATTATATAATATCTAGGTAGCAATAATCATGCGCTGCTCACTCCTTGAGTACTTTGTCTGTGTGAAAAACACAACTTTAAATTTCTCTTAAACCTTGATAATTTCTCAAAGTAAGAGGTCGTTGTTGAGAAAAAAAAACAAGTTCATGTGATAACAAAAAGGTTTGAAAATTTAATTCTACTCACCGATTGGAAACTGTTCAAATTGATTATTTCAAATTTTCACGTTAATGATTCATATCAGTCGATTCAAGAGATTCGTCCAAGTAATTTTCAAATATCGTCAAATCTGTCAAATTGATCAAACTGAATTGAATTGGTTGATAGATCAGTACAGTTTGATCTTGAAGACTTGGGAGACAGTTTTAAAGTGAAAAAAATGTTCTATTTGATGTCCATTCATACCTGAAAGGTATGAGTTGTCATTTCGGTTTGTGTTTGTGTGAATGAGAAAACTTCTCACTTCAAGGAAATCATTATTCGAACTTATGGAAGGAAAAAAATATCACCAATCAGTTCGAAACTTAAAATAGCTTTGAAAAATTCGTTGGATCCTCAGTTGACGGCTTGGAATGTATTCAACATCAACAAGAGATTTATATCATATTACCTCAGTATCATGAACATCATCTTGTACTTTCAAATTATCAACAGACACAATGATGAGTTGAATTAACTACTTCCAATGTTACAATTATATCTTACCTTAAATGACCTTCAAACAAAATTAAATGATTATCGAATACCCTTTAAATCAACCGTTGAATAATTAACCCAAAAAAAACTCATTCATTTATGATCAAATGGCATTTACACTCTTTATTGACTCTTAATGAGGTTGCATGAAAGTTTAAAGGAAAAAGAAAACAGAGCAACAACAATTGACCAGTGGGAGTGAAATACACATTGAAAATGTCATCAATTCTTCCTTCAATCATTGGTGGGAGGCATGTGAGGTGACAATCAACTTTAAAATCGTTAAACCCTATTGTCTTAGACACTAACATTTAAAAATGAATGCTGTAAAAATGTGCCGGAGTCAGTGTGGGACCAACAGGAAAAACAGACAAAATGAATGACCCTCGAAAATGGTGATAATAGCGAGTGAAAGAGACAGAAAGAACAAAATCTGGTTAACAGTTAAGAGGGAGAGACAAAGTGATAGATAGATAGATAGAGATACCATGTTACAAACTGTATAAAAGATCCAAATTGAAAAGTCTTACAAGTCTTTTAAGTAAAACCGAAAGAGAAAGTGAGAGAAAGATTGAACGAGAGAGAAAATTAGGTAAGAAGATTAAGTAACGTTGAAATTGAGGCCCGTGGGATGTTATAAAAGTCAAAAGTTGAAGTTCGATGACCAGTGAGTTGATGATTCGAGAACAATTATTCGAGTCTGCAGATGACGAATTTGATTGGTCAGTCTGTCAATAGATTAAGAAGAATGCTGACAATCGACGCATAGATGCGAAGATGCGCCATTTGTTTGTTGGTAAGATGAAAACAGTTGAATTGATTTGTAGTTTGGTTGTTTGGTTGTTTTGATTTGATTTGTTGTCTCATCGATTGTGATTGAGTGAAATACAACACGATACTAATTCTAACAATGTTTGAGATAAAGAGAAAGAGAGATAGAGAGAGAAATTTGTGTCAATTATCGATCAAGAACTAACATGTTGAATGTTTCAATAGTTGAATAGTTGGATGAAAATGTTTCAAACATTCATTGAATAAAAGATGACACCTTCTCCAGTTGAATTAGCAGGATTTTTGGACACATTGGTATTTCCTTTGTCTTTTTTATCCTTTTTATCTTTTTTATCTTTCTGTTTATCTTTCTTTTTTTCTTCTTTGGATTTGATTTTAGCTTCTTTTTCTTTCTTTTTGTCATCTTTGGATTTACTTGACTTGAGAACTGATCCTAGCAGTGAAGAAGTAGTACTAGGTCCACCAGTAGTATTATTATTAGATGTAGATGTAGAAATTGATGTAGAAGTTGATGATGAAGATGCTAACGAAGGTAAATTAGTATTAGTAGTTGAGTTGAAATTAGTAATACCTGATGGTGGAACAGATGAAGTAGATGATGATGATGATCCGTGTAGATAACTTGCAACATGATTAACAGTTCGATGTCCACTAAGTACACCATTAGGATTAGAACCATTTGAACCGGATGTAGATGAATTAGCAGAAATTGATGATGAAGCACCTGTAGAAATGCTAGGACTAGGACTTGCAGTTGATAATGAGATACGATTTGCGATGGAAACGGTAACTAAACCACTTCCAGTGGCACAAGTTAGTGGATAAGTTACTTCACCGTTATGACCATCATTAACATTAGGTTTTAGTGAACAATGGACAGCTCGAGCAGTGATGTCTTTGACTAGATCAGGATTGTTATTGTTTTGTTGGCTCATTAATTGTTGATGATGAGCATGTAAATTAGGTGCTTGACACATATTGTTGTTGATTTGTTGATTGTTTATACGATTGACTTCAGATGAAGTATGTTTAGGAGAAGAAGATGCTCCTTCTGGATCTGTTCTCATGGATGGCAGGTGAGAACTAGGAGATGCATTGACATTAGCAACATTTGGTGTATGGATGGCTAAAGGAGCCATCGGTCGAATCATGGCAACATTGGGCATTGAAATTGTTTTATAAGTTAACAAAGAATTATTTCCTGGAATCATTTGTACGTTAGCCATTTGTCCAGTGGTAGGAGGTTTTAGCAAGTTGTTGTTGTTGTTGTTGTCCTTGCTGTTGTTGTGGTTGTTGTTGTTGCTGATGCTGTGTTGGTAGTGCCGGTAAGGGTTGTTGCTGTTTTTGTTGCTGTTGTTGGGATTGATTTTGATGTTGAGCTTGTTGATGTTGTTGTAAATGAATCGCCCGACAAATTAATTGCTGTTGTTGCTGATGATGAAGAGCTTCAAGTTGTTGTTGCCTCAACACCATACATTGAGTACAATTGTATGGATTAGATACAACTTGACCATTCGCAATAGATAAGTTAGATGATTGACCAAGTGCTGAAGCAGGTCTTTCAATAGAAGTCATTTGTACAATTGGCGGTTGTTTCAACAAATGAAGTTTACCGGTTGGTTGATTCGACTGTTGTGGGTGTGATTGTTGTTGCGGTTGTTGCTGTTGCTGAGGTGAATCTTGAGATTTTTCTCCTTCATTGGGTGTCTTGAGTCGTTGAGTTTGAGCAGCCAAACGTTGAATTTGAAAGTTTCTAGGTAAAGTAGCAGCAGTTTGTACTAATCTTGGTTGATTTAATGGACCACCTTGAACAAGATATACTTGACGAGGAGAACCTTGATCAGTACTATGAGCCATCGTAGCATACTGTAAAGTTTTACCATCAGCTGAAGTAATTTGTTGAACATTTAACAGATGTAATGGTTGTACTTGAGTTGTTGGCTGTTGTTGTTGTTGTTGTGGTTGTTGCATTTGATTTTGTTGTTGTTGTCGCTGTTGTTGCATTTGCTGGGCTTGGAGTATCAGTTGGGCTTGTTGTTGCTGATTCAACAAATGTGCGTGCATCAAGTGCTGCTGTTGTAAGGGGAATTCCGTTCTAATTCCTCGAACTGAGGGTCTTCTAGAGAATCCGAAAGATGGATCATCAGGATCATCTTCAAGATCAGCACCATATCGTTGCTTGATTCTGTCCGTTCGTTCTTTCTCTTGATTGGCAAATTGTTCTAATTCATCCCCTGAATCACCACCACCTCCTCCATTTCCTCCGTTAGCAGTGTATGCATTGGTATTTGCATTTTTAGCTGGAATTGGAAATGACCCAGGTGAAGGCGGTTCTTGATACACATGAGGATACGCATTGAGTCCATCTCTTCTTCTGATTTCACTAGGATTAGGAAACTCTTGACTCAGACCTAATTTTTGATTCGTTGGCTGGATCATCATTTGAGGAGCATGATAGTGAATACCCGTTGGCCCTGTGTAGGGAATTCTTTGGATATAACTGTAAATAGGTTGCTGTTGCATTGCCGATGCTTGGAGATAGTTGATTTGTTGTTGTTGTTGTTGTTGCTGCTGCTGTTGTTGCTGTTGTTGTAAGGCTGTGGCAGGAATTAACAAAGGTTGATGTGCTGAATCAGGACCATTTGATGAAGCGTCTTTGGTGAATTGACCATGTGATGAAGTCTGTTGATACTGTTGTGAGTGTTGTTGTTGTTGCTGCTGTTGTTGAACCAGATGATGCTGAGCAGTCATAATTTGACCATAAATCTGTTTGTTGGCATCAATCAATGCAACTTGTCCAGATGCCAAATGGACACATGGTTGGGTGGAAGAATGTCGAATGGGCGGTTGAATTATATTGACGGAAGAACTTTTACTAGTGTCACTTTCATTGTGCAATAAATGACCAGCAACAGCAAGTAAATGACCTCGTGGATCTTTTCGATTAAGTGATAGATAAACTGGTTGAGCGACAACAGTTGCTTGCTTACACTGTCGAAGTGTATTGTATCCAGTTGAATTAGCTTGATGTGCAGTAATTATTTGCTGTGAATTTGGATGGAAGTTTGCCAAAGATGCAGTTCTTTTACTTGGAATTAAAGCTCGAGGTTCTTTGGTATATTCAACTAACACTTCACCAGACCAATCTTTAGATTCACCAGGTGCATCATGTAAATTTGTTGTTACTGTTCCATTGGATTTACTTCCTGACTTTGTAGGTGGTTCGGGTGGAGCTCGATGTTTAACATTTTGATTTTTACCATCAACATTATTATTACCACCAGATGGATTAGTTATGGATTTAGTTTGTAATGAACGGTCGTCAGTTGTTGCTGTTGTTGTTGTTACATGATTTCTTTCATTTGCTAAACGTAAAAGTTGTTCTTGAACTGAACCACTTGAAGGGTCAGCAGATGCAACTTTATTTAAATTCATTTCAACAACAAGTGAACTTGGATTTGCAGCTGGAAATGACTTAGGACGTTGATCTTTAGTGTATGATGAAATGTTAGCAACATTAATTTGTCCATTTGTGACATCACTATTATTGCTGCCAGTGATGGTAGATGTACTAGTTAATGAATTAGTTGACGAGGACAATTGTTGTAAATTAGCCACTGAATTTGGCGTGGATTCAAAAGAACTATTACGTGCAAGTTCAAATGCTTTTCTTATCTCGGAAACGGAAATACCCGAGTCAGTTGAAGATGAAGATGCAATGGCATTCATTCTGACAGGCAAAGGAGGAATTCGTGGTGGATTGCCAGACATGTTATCACCTTCTAAAGTTGTAACATTATTACCATCGTGACTACTAATAGTAGTAATAGTATTTGTCATTGGATGTTCATGATGTTGTAGTTGTTGTTGTGTACCTTCTTTAATATTTGCCTGTGAAATGAGACCAGCAGCAATAGCTCGTTGTTTCAAGTTGGGCAGGTTTACTTGGCAGTGGAGGTGGTTGTTTCTTTGACTTTTCACTTTGTTCTTTAGAGTGAGATGAATTATCAGTCAATTTGACTCCACCTGATTTGTTTTCATCGACATTGGCCTTAGAAGAAGTTGAAACAAGTGAATCATTGCTTGATATCTTTGTTGATCTACTTGCATCTTTACAAGATTTGTCCTTTGAAGTGTCTGTACCAGATTTACCAGTTGAGACATTTGTGTCAGACTTGTTGTATGAATCAATTGTATTGGTTTGATCGGTAACACCTGATTTACCATTGTTATCAATATGAATGGTTGTAGATTTACAATTAGTTGAATCATCAGTAACAGTGGATACATTCAATGAAGAAGATCTAGGCTTTGGATCAGGAGGAGGAGGTGGATGACAAGGAACAGGAGGAG
Organism: Hemileia vastatrix; assembly: GCA_030280995.1. Taxonomy (NCBI): domain Eukaryota; kingdom Fungi; phylum Basidiomycota; class Pucciniomycetes; order Pucciniales; family Zaghouaniaceae; genus Hemileia; species Hemileia vastatrix. The sequence goes on along the minus strand of JASXTE010000127.1, from coordinate 255 downwards.
GTGGATGACTTGTTGATGAAGAAGTAGATGTAAGAGAAAAAGATGATTCAGATGAATTTGTTAATATTGCATTGACTTGACCAACTTTTTCACCATCAAGTGAACCACTTTTTCCTTTTGAATTCACTTGAATATTGGAGCTTTGTATTTGGCTTTTACCTTTACAACTGGTAACATTTGAATCATAAGGTGATGGAGTTCGTGAGATGGGATCGTCATCAGAGCATGAAACAATAAGAAATCGACCTATTGATG